>APFE030036414.1:89655-146554 GCA_000404065.3 Pinus taeda
AAAAATTAGTTAATTTTAGGTTATTATTTAATTTTAATTTTAATTAGATGAAAGGGCACGATCATAAGATCATGCCCTTTCCCAAAGGGTGCCCATGGCGGTATATAAGCCAGGCAACAAATTGTAAACAATAATCTATTATTCATCATTTTTAATAAGATATTTTATTCATATATATTCTGCGTATTAAAATTTTCGCTTCACAAGTCCCAAGTTACCCATGCCCGTTACATGACTCAACTCATTATACTAACATCACTTCACATCATCCCCGCAGAGCTTGTGGAATTTGTTTATAACATGAGAAGAAGTAGAGGTAAAAAACTCTGATGATATTGTGAACTCTAATAGTACATGGAGCCTCTGACATATCTTTGGGCATGGACTCTTCTTTCTTTAGGTGTACTTTAGTGGTCAACATGACAAACATTAACTTGTTATATTTCATAATGAACTTCAACAAGTGTAATTGAAAAGTGACATTCCTGTACAATTTGTCACATGGCTACACTAACATGTGTGGATAAAGCATTTATTGTTGGCTTTTCATGATGGCTATCTAGCTAGAAAGAGAGATTTTGTTTCTTAATCTAATATTGATCGTTCATTTGTTTTGCACAATGAAACATTTATGCTTAAGAAACACATGCTTATGATATGCAGGGAGTTGAAAGTCCAAACAAATCTCTTTAGATTTTTTAATTACCCTAAGAATTCTCTGAAATAGAAGACAATGGTTTAGAAAATAAATAAATTTTAAATGTATATTTAAAAAAATTAGGGTTAGGCTTTTGATTCCACAATTCCTAATTTCTGGACAAACGCTGCGTGGATTGAATATGCTGATTCTGAGTGCCCCCATGGTTCATATAACCATAAAGGATATATATAAAATAATAAATATGCAAAAATGTACAAATTGCACAGCTATACCTGTCGGCAGATAATTTACAAAATTATAGGAAAAATTTAGAAGTGTTGTCATTTTATTTCAAGTATCAGAATTTACAGCCAGATAAGTAGGTTTTGGTATGATTAATAATGTACATAAATATATCCATGATAACAATAATAATCATAATAATAAACAATATTAAATAACCAAATGTTACATGTCTAGAGGAATGTTTATTTGAGTATCTGACCATTTGATGTATGTATGCAATTTCACATGCTATTATAATCATTGATCTATCATCAATCAACTATATATTCAACTAAGATATAGTATATATATATAATATATATATAGTAATTGATATATTTGTATTAGAAAACACTGGCCAAAATGGAGAGCATTGTAATATAAAAACTTGACTTTGGCCACAGAATACTGACAAAAAGATAGAACCTTTTAGCCAAGATTCCATACCTACATAAATCCAGCTTTTATAGGGCTGATAGTTATACTGTCTTACAAGTTGAAACAACGAAATAGATATAGAAAGTAAAGTCTGTAAACTAGAGGTTAAACTCTTGAAGGATGGCAACTTTGAGACCTTCCTGAGTCTCTGAAGGTGCATCCACAAAGTGCAATTCTTTGTCAGATATATATATGTATATATATCCCCTCAAAACCATTCCAAAAAACCCAAAAACCATTTGCGTGGGGTCCGCTGTTGAGCTAGCAATAAACTGGCCGGTTAATGGAAACCCTAGCTTGCACGCATGAAAAAACTGGTTTTTTCTACCAGTTAGGTCCTTCTAGGTAATGAACCGGCCGGTTTGACTGGTTTCCGGTTCAAACCGGCTGGTTTTGAACACTAGGCATGAAATTGCTACCCATTATGATAGTTATGTCACACAACAACAGGTGTCCTTTCATGTAAGCATGAAGAGCTCATTCCACCTTACTCATCCCTGAACAACATCTAAGTTCATGTGCAATTTGATTGGATTATTTTTAGGTTTGCACTCACCGATCTCAATGCCATCAACTCTGCTCTCATCCTTCACAGTCATCTGACGTCAAAACATTATTTTTATCTTAGATGAATTTTTCATTGTTATCGTATTTTTTTTACTTGGAATGAAAGCACAGGAAACCTTGGAGCACTTCCCCACATTTCATGGATGGTAACTGGGTAAACTGTTGATCCTGATTATGAGGCCTCACCCCAAGGGAATCGAAGAGAGTTGAACGTGTTATCAACAACAACTAGCAACAATATCAAAGAACAAAATGTCTGGCTCTAGACCATTTGAGCTAACCCTTGGGGCTTCATTGTTGTCCTATATATTCAGAATATTTTATATTTAAACGTCTTCGTTGCATTACATTTGTATCAAAGCTCAACTTGGGATGATAATGTGGGGACACTCCTGCCCAACCTTTGGTAACTTCAATTTGAGAGGTTCTCTGATATTAGCCTCTGGCCACAGCCCTGTCCTTGGTCACAGAAGCCCCTTCTCTGGTATGTTTATCTATGCCATTTGTGGATCTATGTGAATATACTTGTCTATTATTTTGATATGTTTGGTTGTTATTTTATCATGTATATAAATAATATAGCTGAGCGCCCATAGGAAAAGGCAATAGTTATTGTTGTTAGAAACAATGCCCCAAGTGCTTTTCAATGGTGTTATTTGGTTTTAAACAATAACCATTTTATTTTGCCTGTCGTACACACAAAAAACATCCCATTTGTTATAAAAAATACAAATATACCTTTTGAATCCATGATAATGACATACTGACCAGATATGCTCGACAGAAACGATGGGATTCCTCTGTGAATTGTTCTTCTAAAGCTAGACCATTTGGTACTTAAACTGTTTGCTTATATTTTCTTATCTGGTTCCTTACACAGATTGAGTTTTTGAAGGCGGAGAGCGAGTTGCCAATTGAAGAGCTACTTGCTAGATATAAACAGGTCGGTGGGCATGCAGTTAGCTCCACCTTATGACAAGTGTTTTTTTAACGAAATGTTTCTTTCCAAGTTTTTGATTTATTCTTAGTGTTTTCCCAGATGGAATGCTCGGATGAAGAAAATGCTGATGAACCAGAAGATGCAGAGGGAACCTCTGAGGCACGGAAAAATATGTCAAATGCAATCCCTGTTGAGAAACTGGAGGACGGTGCTGAAAGAATTGGAACATACTTAGAATATGATTCTTCAGTTGCCGAAGAGAAAGATGGGGATGCAGTTTTGAAGGTGGAGATTTCTCCACCAGAAACAAATGAGTTACAGAAAACAACTGAAGAAGAAAAAACCAGTGAAGTTAGAATTGCTGACGCAGCAGCTGCTGCGCGTTTAGCACAACCAACAGGAAATACATTCTCTACTACCAAAGTTCGCACAAAGTTACCATTCCTTCTGAAACACTCGCTTCGTGAGTATCAGCATATTGGTTTAGATTGGCTAGTCACTATGTACGAGAAACGCCTTAATGGAATACTAGCAGATGAAATGGGCCTTGGTAAGACAATTATGACAATAGCACTTTTGGCACATCTGGCGTGTGAGAAAGGAATTTGGGGACCACATCTTATAGTGGTTCCGACAAGTGTTATGCTTAATTGGGAAACAGAATTTATGAAGTGGTGCCCTGCCTTCAAAGTACTTACTTACTTTGGGAGTGCTAAAGAGCGTAAGATAAAACGACAAGGTTGGGCAAAACCCAATTCTTTCCATGTCTGCATTACAACATATAGACTCGTGATACAAGATGCCAAAGCTTTTAAACGGAAGAAATGGAAATATCTTATTTTAGATGAGGCTCACCTGATTAAAAATTGGAAGTCTCAAAGGTGGCAGACACTTTTGAACTTCAACTCAAAGCGGCGAATCCTTTTAACGGGAACACCACTTCAGAATGATCTCATGGAACTTTGGTCCTTGATGCATTTTTTGATGCCTCATCTTTTTCAGTCACAGCAGGAATTCAAAGAGTGGTTTTGTAACCCAATATCTGGCATGGTGGAGAGGCAAGAACTAGTGAATAAAGAAGTTGTTGATCGTTTACACAATGTATTGCGGCCTTTCATATTACGTCGCCTGAAACAAGATGTGGAGAAACAGCTTCCAAAAAAATATGAACATGTAATATGCTGCAAGCTGTCAAAAAGACAGCGCAACCTGTATGAAGATTTTATTGCGAGTTCAGAAACACAGGCAACTTTGGCTAGTGGCAATTTTCTTGGTCTCATCAATGTTCTGATGCAGCTACGTAAGGTGTGTAATCATCCAGATTTGTTTGAAGGCAGGCCGATAATAAGCTCATTTGATATGCTGGGGCTTGAGCGACAAGTATGTTCAGATATTTGTTCCATACTCAAAGGTGTCCGATACTCATCTATTGATTTAGTGGGAATGAATCTGGTTTTCTCTCAACTAGAATTTGTGATGAATTCGTGGGAATATGATCACGTGTCAAAGATTGCAACTCCCTCCTCACTGATTCAGGAGGTTGGTAATTTAAGAGATGAAGAATTAGGCCACCCTCTTCATAGGCAGGAACCAGTGCACAGAAGAAACATCTTTGAGGAGATCCAGCATGCTCTTCAAGAAGAGAGATTGAGGCAGGCAAGAGGAAGGGCTGCAGCCATAGCATGGTTGAACACACTGCGTTGCAAGAGGAAACCTGTATATGGAATGGATTTAAGGAGAGTCCTAACTATTGAGCATCCTGTTTATGATGTTCATAAGAAAAGGAACAATCCATCATGCCATCTGGAGTCTTCATCAAGACTTGCTGATCTTGTCTTGTTACCTTCACAGTGGTGTCAAAAGTTGTTGGACTTAATTGAATCTTTTGTCTTTGCAATTCCAGCTGCACGAGCACCTCCACCAATTTTCTGGTGTAGTAAATCAGGATCTTCTGTTCTAAGCCGTCCAATCCTAGAAGATAATACTAGCAAAGAGCTCAGTGAGCTTCTTGAACCTCTTAGACCTGTTATTGTGCGAAGGCAGTTGTTCTTTCCTGATAGGCGACTTATACAGTTTGATTGTGGTAAATTGCAAGAGTTAGCGATTTTACTCAGACGGTTAAAATCAGAAGGGCACAGAGCACTGATATTCACTCAGATGACAAGAATGCTTGATGTTTTAGAGGCCTTTATTAACCTTTATGGTTATACTTATGTTAGGTTGGATGGCTCTACCCAACCAGAAGAGAGGCAAATACTGATGCAGCGGTTTAACACAAATCCGAAAATTTTTCTTTTTATTCTCTCAACCCGAAGTGGTGGTGTTGGGATAAATCTAGTTGGTGCTGATACAGTTATCTTCTACGACAGTGATTGGAACCCTGCAATGGACCAGCAAGCTCAAGACAGATGCCACCGAATAGGGCAGACACGTGAGGTGCATATTTACAGGCTGATTTCTGAGAGAACAATTGAAGAGAATATTATAAAGAAAGCAAACCAGAAACGTGCACTTGACGATTTGGTCATACAAAGTGGCAGCTATAACACTGAATTCTTCAAAAAACTAGATCCTATGGAATTATTTTCTGGCCTTCAGGGGGTGAGAACAGATAAAGTGAATATAAATGGTTCTGATCTGGCAAACGATGAGACACAGCATCAGTTGTCAAATGCCGATGTTGAGGCTGCATTGAAAAATGCAGAAGATGAAGCAGATTATATGGCCTTGAAAAAGGTTGAACTGGAAGATGCTGCCGATGATCAAGAGTTTACAGAAGAAGTAGTTGTCAGACTGCTAGAGGATGATGAATATGCCAATGACATGGAGGAAGCTAGAGCAGATGTAAAGAAAGCTCAAGATGAGGAGGAGAACTCAGATCTGAAAACCATTCATGCTACTCATGTCACAGAGATTGAACATACAAATGGTTTAAACACTGCTCTTGTTCCTGCTGTTGATTCAGAGGTTGATATGATGGGTGATGTCCAACAGATGGCTGTTGCTGCAGCTGCAGCAGGTCATCCAAGCACATCACTGGAAGACCATCTGTTGCCAGTTGAGAGATATGCTATGCGATTTTTGGAGCTGTGGGACCCTATTATAGACAAGGCTGCCATTGAATCTCAGGTTAGACATGAGGAGGCAGAGTGGGAGTTAGATCGGCTTGAAAAGTTAAAGGAGGAACTGGAAGCAGAGATTGATGAGGATAATGAACCTTTACTCTATGAAAGTAAGCATTCATACGTTACTTTACAAAGCACTTTGTTTTCGCTTTTATTTTGCTTTTTTGTTTTTTAATCTCCATATCTAAACTTTGCAGATTTCATCTTAAAAGTCCTTTTCGCTGTAGTGATTGCTTTAGGTGGCTTTTTACTCTCCGCTCTCCACTGTTCTCTTTTTTCAATTTTTATTTTGCACTTACTCTTTGCCTAGTAGATTATATTTAATATTTTTCTGTCAAAACATATCTAGAACTCCCTAATTGAAGTGGCTTAGACAGTAAGTTTTCTTTCGGTCCTATTGAGTTTTATTCTGGTCATTTAAAGCCATTATGATAATTTCATTTCCAAGTTGCTATTTTTTATTCTAGTATAATAAATAATAATAATCTATTCTTAAGGTCATGGTCTGGACAGACACCTAATTGCTTTATAAGACCCTCTTTTTTGTGGGACAGGGGACCCCCTCTGTGCAGCAATTTGACCACTTAGTCTGTGGAAATGTACATACCCTACCCCTCTGTCTTATCGACAACATTGGTTCTGTATAATATTATGAATTTTCAAGACATGGATATGTTGTTTGGATACTAACATAAATTTTAAGAGCATAGGAATAGATGCAGAACGATCAGTGTTTGGGTTTCCTGTGAATGTTCAGGTTCTCCTATTTGCCTTTTTAGTTGAATTTGTTTCGAATTCCATAGACACTGATTTACTGCCTGTGTATTTTCAATTTTGGACTTAAACCCACAGCATCTAATTAAATCTTTTGCAAGAAAATGTCTATTGGGAAGTCCACCATCTAATTAATTCTTTGGGAAATGTTGAAGACTTAAAAGCCAGTCAACATTTGCATGTTTTAACTTTTAACTTTTAACCTTTTTCATGACATGTGACCTATGCAATTGCTTAAGTCGCTTTTATTCTTTTTAACATAAAGTGCTATGCTAAGTGTATTACATAAATAAATGACCATTCGACTAAATAACTGTCACCCTCTCTAAATGTACATTTAGGAAACAATTGCCTGTTCCAACAAACGAACTTATGGAGACTAGACATGTCATGGATGATGTCTGAAACCTGCCTGTAATTTGTGCAACAAGTCATCAATTGAATATCCTTTCAGCATAAATCAACCTGCTGGAAATTCTTCAATTTCCTGTCCATGATTTCACATCTTGATACCCCTTATACACACCACATGGATGTCTTGAAAGTTTGAAACAACTCTGAAACATGCCTTTGAAGCTGCAGAGTGGGTCAAGTCGTCAACCACTGTTCCTCCCATTGCCTCGTTAGCTCGAATAGAGCCATTGTTTACTGAAATTTCAGTGTACTTACTGCAGATGTAGAAGCTGATTTCAACTTGAAAAAACTGTTATCTAAATGTGGGTATTTAAGTGTATTGAAAATTTGAATGTTATGCACTGGGCCTTTGTTACCTAATTTAACCTATAAATAGTCTGATCCACAAGATCCCTCTTGCCCTTGAACTCTACCTCTCGTAGCTGATTTTTATTGTATTTTACACAATGTTATCAGAACCGAACCAGAAAACCTTGTGGACTGGGAACTGGTCGGAACTGGACTGGAACTGGAAAAAAACCAGAAAAAAACCGGTTTACAAAAAACACATAAAATATTCATATTTTAAAGGAAAAACAGATATATTCATGTGCATCCATATGAATCCAAACCATTTATACACAAATATGCAAAAGTTCTCATTTATATAGCAAGTAATAGTGCATATTACCAAAATAGCACTCGGTGCAAAACATCACTGAACCAAAAATGTTACAAACATCAAGAAGCAGACTCTAAAAGGCCTTTATAGTCCAAAATAACATGATAGATCATAAGTATTATACTACAGCCTACAAGCTACAGCTACAATAAATCATTGATCAAATCATCATCATCCGATACTTGATCATCCTCCTCATCCTCATTTGAAGAATGAGTAGTATCCAAGTCTGCAATGGGATTATGGCTTGATTCCCTTGGCCCTGACGCTGCTACTGGTGCTTCTGATATATCTGTCTCTGCATCATGTGGAGGTGGGTCCAAGTCCAACCAAGAAAAGTCTTTATTGTCAAATGCTGGTGCCTGACTCTCAACGACCCATTCTAATGTTGGATCAAAGTCACCCAAGACAATGTTGCTTGATTCAGGGGTTTTATTCAGCAGTTGGATCAAAGTCACCCATGACTACAATCAGCGCTTCAAATCTGCAAAAAATCTCCCTCAGAACAATCCTGCAAAAAACTCTTCGAATTCTCCTCACCGAACTCAACTCAAGAATTGCAAGAGACTCGAATGAATAGTCTGAGTGAAATAGTTGGGGTGGGGCTAAAGTAGCGTTAGAAACTAGGAAAAAAAATAAAAAAAAAAGTTTTTTTTTAATGCCCAGGCTGCGGGCCTTGCAGACTGGCAGAACCGGTCTCCTTACTAGTCTGGTACCAAACCAGTGTTTTCTGGTTCAGAGGGCCGGTTCGGACTGGTTTTGCCCCCAAACCAGTCGGACTGGCCGGTTCTGCCGGAACTGGTTCAGTTCCGATAACATTGATTTTACATCTAACCCGCTAATCCACCTGCCAAACTGTATTTCCGTGGCTTGTATGATCTTGGATATGCCCAAATTTCAGTTTAGGAGAAAGGAGTGCTTTCTTCAACTTGTATGTTCCTATCAAATTGGGATTCAATAAAATTTAAATCAACAAACAAAGAAACAGTTCATAAAAGGGAAGGAATCTTCAAGAGGACTTGCCCTCACTTTTTAGCTATCCACTTGTTACCCCATTGCTAAGATGTGGAATCTCTTTATTCTTCATTCCTTCAATCCTTGCACCTGTTCTTGAAAACTAATTTTCCAGTTTCAAACCAACAGATATTGACACATCATTTCATGATGTTTGCCTATTAGCATGCCCTTGCTTAACTTGTAGACCAGTGAATTCTCCAACTTAAAAAAATATTCATCATCCATCTCTGAGGGTCATCTGAGTTGTCCTTGACCCTAAAAGCTTCAGATTGACTATAGGAGTTGCATTATCTGATTTATCGAAGTCCAATCTTTGAAAATGATTGCCTTTGCTGGAAGCCGTATGCAATAACTTGACATGTGAACAACGATTCAATAAGATCAGAGTGGCAGAAAATTTTGATAGTAATGAATAATCATCCTAGGCACTGTATTGAAAGGTAATGAGTGTCTGTTTTCATTCAATTGATTGTTAGATCCAGTCTACAAGATTGCTAATTCCAAGTCATTGATATTGCTTCGATCATTGGAAATGGATTTTGTACAACCAAGGCCTTTACTATTAACAAAATATTTTCTTCTTGGGAAGTTGGAGGATGTTGAAACTACAAAGGTACGAAGTGGAGAATTTGTGTGTGAATAGAAATGTTTCCCTTTGAGTAGAGAAGCGAGGCGACTTGTTGTATCAAAAGGTAACTTTTAGATGTATATTGTTTATAAGATTTTGGTAAGTTTGTTGAGTTCATTTTCCTTGAACACCTGTTTGATATCACTAAAGAAGGTATCTGGAAAGAATAGCAATAGTTTAACATCACATGGTAAAACTTTATTCGCTTCTTGAAATCTGAATCAATTAGATTATCACAAAATGTTTACTTTCTCCAACTCTTTTCCAATTTTTTTGTTTTTGTTTTTGTTTTTCGTATTTTGTTGTTGTTTTTTTCCACTTTATTTATATTCTAATTTTTATTTTGTTTTATTTTATAGATATAAATATATTTATAGAAGAAATAGGTTGCTGATTCCCCAAAGCCTCATTTCTGGACGATTGCTGCACCTGCACTGTATCCTTGGTTGATGCTGATCTGCTCCCATAGCTTGTCTTTTTTATCTTCTGTCCTGTGTTTTACTGTGTCTGAGTAGTCACTTGGCCCATCTTTGATCAATGAATTTCCTAAGCCTTGCTTTTCTTGACTTCTATTCGCTGTGGCTTTGATTCCATGCCAAGCTTTATAGACACAAGCATAGACACAAATGCACATAGAATAAAGGAGATAACAGATTGCTTAATTATTTGGTGATGCAATGATTCATTAATTCGGGGGTCATTGAGGCTGTGCCTTTTCTTGTAGCAGGCAACTTGAAACCCTTCACTAGGACTGGTATTTTTTAACAGCAACGTACAGAGCTAAAAGCTTGATAAATTAGAGAGTGAATGACCAACAAAGTCAGCTGGATATTGCTCTGAAATAGATTCACAATGCTCTTGCTATCCAAATCATGGATGAAAACAAGTTGCAGGTCATTCTAGGGGTCCCTTGTACCGTCTGCAGTCCTCTGTTGTTGAAATGTTGATGACAATAGCTAACAATGATGTAATCTGATGGTACCAACATGTAGAGACGTGTTTGTTACACATTCCCTTGCAGTAAAACAGTACTGAAGCAGCCCTGATTTTCAGAAACTGGAGAAACTTTCTGAACCATCATTTGCAAGGAAGGAAACAAGCTTATATTGAGGTCTAGTTTTGTTTGATGTCAAGCAAAAGATTGAGCTATCTAGCACTGCAGTGCCTTGTTAGAGAAAACGTGGGAAAAGAATAGAAGTGGCTAAGGTGGTCTTAATAGATGCACTGTGACATATGTAGTGTGTTCACCAGGTGAGGAATAGTTTTACCAGCCTCCCAAGCAATATGACTTTATCCCCACTTTTAGAGCAAGTGAACATCAATGATAGTGCAACTGGAAACTGCTCCGATGACAAACAATATCTATTAACAGGTACCTGAGAAAAGTATGTCAAATGTTCTGCATCTGGGGGTCACTGAGGCTGTGTCTTTCCTCCTAGTAGGCAACTTGACATATGTAGAGTGTCCATCAGGTGAGGAATAGTTTGACCAGCCTCCCAAGCAATATGACTTTATCCCCACTTTTAGAGCAAGAGAACATCAATGATAGTGCAGCTGGAAACTGCTCTGATGACAGACAATATCTATTAACAGGTACCTGAGAAAAGAATGCCAAACATTCTGCATCTGGGGGTCATTGCGGCTGTGTCTTTCCTTGTAGTAGGCAACTTGAAACCCTTATCTAAGACTGGTATTTTTCCCTGAAACATTCAGAGCTAAAAGCTTTGATAAATTAGAGAGTGAATGACCAACAAAATCAGTGGGATATTGCTCTGAAATAGATTCACGATACTCTTGTTATCCAAATCACAAATGAAAGCAAGTTGCAGGTCGTGCTAGGGGTGTCTCAAGCTAGTCCCCAGTGCTCATGGCCACTTGATGGGCTTTTGAAGGAAGCTGTATCTGGTTGTCATGTCTGCAGTCATTGTGGCTAGAAATGATTTGTTCACTGAATATCGCTTCATGTTAACTGAGTACCACTGTTATTAACTGATTATTGCCTCCTATTTCTGTAGTATCTATCTAATATTACTTAGATTGGTAGTAAGGCAGTCAAACAGGAGGCAGAAGCTACGAAAGGAATCAACATGGAAAGAGAGTGGCATTTAGCATGAGATGAAACCAAGACCCAGATTGGGTTTTTCAAAGAAAAGCAAGATTGTTGTTATGGAAATCAATGAAAATAGAAGAGAGCAGGATCTCTCACAATCAAGATATGTTGAGAAGCATGTGCGGCATTTGATTGATTGGAACTTCTAGCAAACTCAGACCGGCATAACGATATTTAGACATATGACAGGAATGGCTGAATGATGGCTCTGGATAGCACACAGAGGTCGGAAAAAATAGCATTGTAGTTTGTGGCAGTTACCAAGGAGCTTGGTTAGTTTTTCACTTTGAATTGTTGCATAATTCAAGTTCAGACAAGTCAAATTCGAGTAGACAGACTTGACCAAGGGAAGATAACCAGATGCAACCTACCAAAATCCAGATAGGCTTTGAAGTCCCTTGCAATTTGTAAGGAAACCCTAAGCTTGGAAGTCCCTTGCAATTTGTTATGCACCTGTGTACCTAAATCTTCCATATGTGGTGCACAAATCAAAAGCCGATGGAGTAGCTCTAGTGGCACTAAATCTTGTTACTGATCTCTCAAGTGCTTCAAAGTTCACCTCATTATTTAGACATGCAAAGTTTAAGGAAAGTGATGTGCATGAGTTTGTAAAACAACTTATCCAATGTCTACTATGATCGTCAATGCCATTCTCCTGCAAATCTATCTCTGTAATATGTTTGCAGTGCATGGCAATGCTGACTTTTTCAATGAAATATCGCTGATTACCCTCTTTTTGGTCTACGCTTTCACCTGTGCAATTTTGGCTTGGCTTTCTTTTTTTAATCCAGGGCATTTTTCAATTGCATATTGACAATATGGAGCTTGAGAGTTGGGAGAAGGAATTATTAATGAGTAAGGCTGCACTAATTAAGCATAATCAGCTCCAAAGATACCATGCGAGAGATAAACAGACAAAATTCCCAAGTTGTGTGAGGAGGATTTCCAAGCAAAGAAGAGTATAGGAGACATGCGTGGAAAGGGTAGAGTAATCCCTGTAGATTGTATGTTATGGTGGGAGAATAGACAAGAGAATAAATTGTTGGGATTGCTGAGAAGCAGATCTAAGGGATATCTGGACCACACTTTCTCTGATACAACTATTAGAATGATGTAAATGGAAGAGACAAATTAGATAAGCATGAGATGCAACTTCTCTTCTGGCTTCTTGCCTTCCACACAACTGAATATTCCAAGTTTGTATAATCCCTAAGGATTATGTTTCCAACAGTTGCCACTACACAAAAGCTTCTTGTTGCTCCTATTACTGATGGTGAGGAAAAGGTTTGTGGATGGCAAATTGGAAATATGAAAACTTTGATTACATGTGCAAGGTATCATCTTTTGGATGTTGTAACATGATTAATAGTGGGCCCATGCATTCTAATTGAGTGGAACAAGATTGAGATGAAGTGAAAGAATTTAATTATGAGAGACTGAATAGTTCACATGGGTGTCCTATATGCCCAAATGTTTATTGGGACTTCTTATCCATGATAATTATGGATCAAAAGATGTTTTAGAACATTCAGTATTTTGATGATATACAAGAGGATGGTAGAGGAATTAATAGAAAATGGAACCTTGCCATTATTATGTCAGCAACTTAACATGGTTTTTGCCCTTTTTGGAGGTGCATTTCAGGACTTGCAAATGCGTTTGGATGGTGCTAAATAGGATTCTTCCTTAACTGGAAAGCATTGGGGTGTTTCTGTAGAAATTTTTTGTTATGCTGTAGCCCTCCCAGTTTTAAGGTTTTGCATAAGGTTTAATGCCCAAACCCATCATAACATTTAACTGATATGAATGTTAGGCATGCGTTCAACTTAAAACATAGAACTACTCTACTCTTTAGGCTTTTCACAGCTGATACAAGAGATAAAATGCAAGCACACACACACACTCAGAAATTTACACAATGTTTTTGGTCTAATGACCCTGGAAAAACCCACGAGGGGAAAACCAGTTCTAAAGGAGGATTTAATTGCTCTTAAGGAAATAAATACACAGCAGAGATAAAATAAAACTTATTTCCCTCTCTCTTGGTGATGTCACTGCTCTGAATACATAGAAATTCGAACCTCCACATAGTCAGAAACACAGCTGTGATATGCCTTGAATTCTGTGCACACTGCCACCCAACAGTGCCTTGAAAAATGTTCCAGACATAGCAGAAGTCTACTCAGAAATTCATGTCAAAGTCTGAACAATTTACCTCCTGGAAACACACTTAATGTGCCTCGAGATTTGTGCTCCAAGCCACAAAAATACTGTGAGGCAGTCTCCTAAAACCTCAGACCTGTTGGCAGCACTGTGGCAGCAAAACAGTCCTTTGAACAGTTCCCTTTCAAACCAAGAATTATGCTGTCTCAAAACCAGTGCTGCTTTCCCCACTATTTCGGCCAGCCAACACAGGAATCTCGGCATGTTAATTCTGCTTGAGCATCTTGGGATTAGTGCCTGTAGTTTTTGCTGGAAACTCGGTTCTGTGACTGTAATTCTGGCAAAAATCAATGGTTTCAAACAGCCTCTCTTCACCCTTGATTTACCCTGAGAATCACTCCCAGTCTCCCACAAAACCTTTGCTGGTTTTCCCTTCTATTTCGGCCTGCAAACTCCCATATGCAAGCTTGCTAATCGTAGCCCGAAAATCTTGGGGTGTGTGCCAATCTCCAGCAGAAAATTTAGGCTGTCTTTTATCTGTATGCTGCTTCTACTTCCTTGCAATCACAGCATCCTCTTTTCCCCTTGCTCTCATCTCCTCAATAGCACACATGAGAGAATAATGCAAATACCCTTTCCTTTTTCTTTTTGCCTTCTAATTAGAAGAGAACCCTAACCTTAAAGATCTAATCGCTGATATTAAATCTCAGCTCATTAGATCAAGGGTAGAGATCATTTTTCTCTCATGACCGCTTTTCTCATGTGGTCCCCCTCACTTAATAAACTCCTAGTCACTTTAATGTTTTGTACCATGTGCACTTTTTTTTCTTCATAAAATCACATTTAAAATATAAAAGTGACTATATACCCATAAAAAGTGACTTTACTCCATGACATTAATAAGACTCATAATGCCACATGACAAAAAGGTTCATTGGACAAAATGATAAATGCCTAGGAAACACTTCCTTGGTACCTTTTTTTCTCAACAGTTTCCAGAAGTTTTCCCTGATCTAACAGTGGGACAAGGTGATGAAATTGAGGAGGAACTCGATAAATTTCATAATGAACCTCAATATCATGTATGCAAGTGCAAATGACTTGGAAATTATTGTTTCTAGGAAGTGATAATTTGACAAAAGGTGGTGCAAGCACTTTGTTATTAACGTGTTGCGGAGTGAGCTTATAAACAACTTATAGGATGCTAAGGTACAAATGAAGTTAAGAACAATACATGGAGTAAGCTTGCAAAGCAGAATATGGAATGAATAACTAGAATGAACAATAAAAAGGTTGGTCTTAAGTTAGAACCACGTGATTTTTATCTTAAAACTTGGTCCTTGTGGGCACAATTCCACTTGTTAAATTGCTAAGTGTGGACCTTTTTTTGTTGATATAGAAAAGGACTGTAAAATGTTTCATAGGTGTTCTCCTAATCTTTAATGGCAGCCAAGATGTAAATGGTGCTAGGGATAGTTGGATGCTTCCTTATTATAGGGTTGACTGAAAACTGTCACTGGAAAGCATTTACAATGAACATAGGCTATTGTAAGTTGAAGCATTGCCGAGGGAGCTTTATGCCAAAATGTTTGAAAGTGGAAGGTATTTAAAATTGATTAAGTTGTTTCTTCAATCATAATCTCTAGCAATGAAAATTACGTTGCTCAAACATGGGTGCAAGGAAGGTTGGCTGCGAACACACCATTTTAATTGAATGTTATCAATACACTAGTCTTGGTACGTTAAAGGTTAATCCAAATGATATTGTAATTTTCTTAAAATGGTAGACTTGACGGCCATAAATCGTCTGTATTGCTAGTGGCATAATAGGTAATGTTAGGGAGAAAGATTTGATGCTTAATTATTGTAGTCTTATATTTTTACAGGAGGACAAAGAGGTTGGGAAAGTCTTATAAATGCTTCAACACACTATAATTTCTTTGGGGCAAA
This sequence comes from Pinus taeda, assembly GCA_000404065.3. Classification (NCBI taxonomy): domain Eukaryota; kingdom Viridiplantae; phylum Streptophyta; class Pinopsida; order Pinales; family Pinaceae; genus Pinus; species Pinus taeda. The sequence continues at coordinate 105,368 of APFE030036414.1, forward strand.
GAAAGTGAACGAGGGGGGCATTGTTGTATACAGTGAATTATTTCTCATTAAGAAAAATCCCGTAGTTTGTTGGTGGAAATGCATGAAATGAATTAGGGAAACATGATTTTGTTTAAGAAATTCTAGCCCATATTAGAAATTATGAGGTATTGAAGGATGTATGGTAGTCTGAGAGCAAGATAAATAAGATAAAATAAGATAGTTTCGTTAATGTCCAACAAGATGACCACAAATATGTGAAAGGGATTGTTGAGTATAATAGTGCGAAATACAAAGTGGGAGAGTAGGAGTTGCTTCTATAAACTAAAAATAAAATTGGCAAGGTAAAAGCAGATAAAAATAAAATCAACAAGGTAGATTTTGTTGTTTCAAGGTTGGAGAGCTTTCCTTAAGTTGAACTTGGGTATGGAGAATAAGACCCCTAAGTATGTGTAGGCAGTGGTGATCTCTATCTCCACACCTTGGAAGGAAAAATGGTACCAAGAGAGAACATTCTTCATCCCATTGAAGATCATTCACCTTGGTTTAACTAAGGTTGACTCTCAATTGACAAAGATTGCAAAAACTAAGGTACTGAATTGTCTTTGTAACTCCTTTCGGGTGGAGGACAGAGGATCACATGACTAGCGGGAAGGAGAACGAAGATCAAAACTTGGTGAAAATGGTACCTATCCCCTAGCTATATATGCTTTTGAGGAAAAGACATCAACTCATCAATGTAAATCCCAAATAGTGGGGGACAAACAGGGTATCCTTGCTTCACACCAATGGTACCTTGATGAAGTTTTGAACTTCGTTAGTTGTGTGAAGTCTATCAAGTACATACTCATAGAGGCTCGTGTGAAGTCTATCGAGTACATACTCATAAAGGTGCATGATAGTTGTGGTGAGGATCATGAAGATGCGAATTTTGCAAGTCTTTGGAATAGGGCCTGTTGTTGCCGCCTTATCAGGTTGGTTGCCCGCTTAGAAATATGTTGATCTTCCATCACTGGGTGATGGATTTTTATGTTTGCGGGGTTAACCCATTTCTGAGTCATACAACAACAACTATGATAAGACAAAAAAAATGCGAATTAATCGTAGCTCCTTTCTTATTGGTCCGACGGAACTCGTGCTTGGATCGAAAGGTTAATCCGTATTGGTATTGAGGCCCCAAAGTCTAGAGGAAAGAGGAAACAAATATGAGAGAGTTAAAAGATTATCTTGATTTGTTACGCGGAAAATCTGTCTTTTTCATAGGAGATAATCTCCTAGAAATATCTCCTAGCAAGAATCTTAGTCAGATGTTGTATGATCGTTTATGAAATTGGTATTCTATATATGGATAAACGGTATCAAGTTGCTGAATTAGTGCTTTTACAAGATACATGTATAAGAACATGTATACCAATACCATGAATTGTGGAGAAACCAGACAATTCGAATTAGATACGATGTATGCGCGAGCTACAACCCGACTTAGCCATCACTGGAATGGCTCATGCTAACCCATTAGGGGCTAGAGGAATTGGTACTAAATGGTAAGTTGGATTTACTTTTTCGCAGATTCATGGATTTGCTGATGCGAGAGATGTATTCGAATTGGTTACCCGCCCTCTATGATGTAACAAAAATTTAGATAACTTGGATCAGACAACCGTGGGACGAAAGAACAATGATTTCTATACTAGTACTCCTACTCCTAAATAAGATAACACAGAATATATGTATTAATAGCATATGCATATATCCAAATGTTAGAATATTGATTCTAAATCAATTTTCTATATTTTAGATATTGGAATCTATCTTGTTAAATCGAATTTATGGATATATAAAATTATAATTATTTCTATCCGCATCTCCCATATATGATAAGAGTACTTGGTCTTCTATGGCATCCATTATCATCATGGGTAGAAGTCTCAAGTTCGATCATCTTATTTGGGCTATATTATAGATTTATTGCTACATTACCTTTTGGTCCCTCTAAAATCCATTCCATGAGATCTTTCTTTTTGGGAGAAACTCTCTATGGTATAATAGCCATAAGCGGTTCTATTACAGGACAATTAATAGTCTTTTTGTCCATGTATTATTCGCCCATCTATGCAACATTGTGGAAACCTCATGTACTAACTTTATTAGTCATACCATATATTTCTTTCGTTATCAAATATGAAGGAACCTTCAAGTTACAATCCTGCACCCAGAATTCGATCAACAAATCCAAAACCTAGCTATATCAAGGGTGGTCTGTTCTTAATGTGAATCCATTCTTTAGCAATCTCGTATTAACAAATGGACCTCTTCTTTCTAACAACGATAATATATCTATGATAAGTAGTTTTTGCAGCTGGGGTGGTCCTATTAATCATCATTTTGACAAATTGGCCCCTTCGTATAGAATGTAGTTCACTTATCGATTAGGACTTATTAGACGTTAAAATGCATAAAACTTTAGTTCTTTATTATATTGTTCATTCATTTAAGGTAGAGTCCCATCACCTTTCCCTAAAAGTAAAAATGACGACGCAATGATGACGGGCTTCAGGCTATGGCTAAAGATGACCGTCAGTGCCTATTCTAAGATGACGTCCGTGGCTATGGCTAGAAATGACTGCTTCGTCTACCCCAATCTAGCACCTTTGGAATGTACTGCATGCAACACTTCTCACTATTGTTGTTGCTACTGCAACATCTACAACTAAAAAGCATAAAAAATTAAATAAAAAATAATCACTGAATCAATCTGCAACTGTCTACTGGAAAAGCTGTGTTGTTGTTGACTTTGATACTGAGCCTCCTACTTTGTTGTCAACACTGCTCTGCACTCCTCAATATTTGACTGACAGTGATCCTCCTGCTACTAAATATTGTGGGCCCCTGTAGCAAGGTAATGATCCATGAGACAAACACATCTCAATGGACCCTGGCCAAATTTCTACAACTCATGGACTAAGAATCAACATCGCTCCACCTCACTCCTGGAGGTATATTTGCATGTGCTCCCTTTGCCCACTTGGCTCGAACTCTCCCCCTACTGGAGGTCTCTGCTTGAGTGGATGTCTCCACTCTTTCTCTTGTCTGCTTCTCCATTTGTGGTTGCTCCACAACTTCCTGAGGCTGCATTTTGAGAGGTCTAGCATGCTCCCTCTCAACCACCATATCTCTAGTCTCTGCCTTGCTCCTCAAGGCTTTGCATGCATCTTCTACCTCAAGTGCATACAGGTTCTTGACTTGAAACCCAATCTACTTCACCTGCCCCGTGGTGATGTGTCTCAAGAAAGCCTTCCCTTTGCTGAATATCACATCGTAGCCACAGTCTTCCAAAACTGCAACGGGGACAAGATTCTTCTTTAGACCCGGTACAAACATCACATTTTTAAGCCTGAGAGGGGAGCTTGACTCCCTCTGAAAGGTGACAGTACCAATCCCGGTCGTATTGTACCTTTTGTCATCTCCAAACTTAATGTTCATCTGGAGATCTTTCTCCTCCAAGTCACTGAAAATTTCTCAAAAATCCAACATGCATAAAACCAAAATTTAGTTGTATTCCGGTACGCTTGCCACCTACATCTACCCGTTAGTGAGAAAAGCCTTTAACACCACAAGGTGTGGTTGGTGGCAAGGACAAAGAGTTGGGGTTGTCGCCTATTCCTGACTCTCTCCGTCTAAGCTATCTCCTAGGTTAGCTAAGGGGGGTGGTCCCTAAATGAAAAGTTATATGATGGGAGTTCTTAGGAGATTAAGTTAGTGTTAATTTGGATTACTTGTCAAAAAATAACTAGTTTCCAAGAAATAAGCAAGCATATTTCTCATGGATCAAGATAACAATAGCTTGCTCAAATTGAAATCAAGATACGATTGATAGACAATTCAAATGTTAGACCAAGATAAGCTTATGAACATCAATTGCAACTATAAAGGAAATGGTACTTTGGAAGTGAATGCCCCAAATAACAAGATACATCAATTACTCATGAGCGTAATGATCATCAAAGCAATAACATGAAATATAATTGCACCAATGAACAATATCCAAGTACGAGAAAATTAAATTGTTGCAAAAGTAAAGGACTCACAATACTTTCATCATAAATGCTTCTTGAAATAAAAATTTAATATTTGCAAATCAAACTCAAAACACATCAAGATAGCAAAATGAGAAATTGCAAGTGAAGTAAAATGGTGATGTAAATGCGCTCTTGATTTATTTTATTAGTTAAATTCTAAAAGCAAGATTTTAATTAAACTCCAATCCTCAGACCTCAAGCCCTTGACTGATGTTAATTTTAGGTATGTTCTATGCTTAGAGCAATTTATTTCAATTTTCACAGTTAGCTCAATATCTTTTCCAGATTAGCAATCACATCACCATAATAGTAAATTGCAGATAGAACATAAACATAAATCGCAGAAGACAAGCCAAGACAAGAGGACACAAGATGTGGCGTTAGCCAGGGACAAACCCCAATGTGGGGAAACCCTTGATCAATTCTTCTTATATGTTCTTCAATAATTCAACAGAGAGATAGAGAGAGAGAGTACATTTACAACAGAAGTCAACACTTTGACTTGTCTATATAAGAGTATAGATCATCTCTAAGAAGATGATACATGAGATTAGTTGAAGACAAGCTGCTTCAACTGATTCGCCAAGGTGACTCCTTCACCTTTCATTGTGTTGCATCTCGTCATCATGCTACACTTCACCGTGCTGCACCATGCTACACTACTGTTCCAGTGTTTGGCACTGTTGTACCTTTTGCCGCTGTTGCACCATGCTGTCATCCATGTGCTTGCTGCACCATCGCTGCTTTGTGTACTTGTTGCACCAAATACTATACTGCTGTCCCAATGTACTTGCAGCACTATGCTTGCTGTTGTCCATGCTTTATCATACTTACAGCTGTCCCATGTGTCATCATGCTTGCAACTGTCCTATTTGCTTGCTCCACCAAGCTTCATTGCTGTTTTGTGTACTTGTTGCACCAAGTACTATACCGTTGTCCCAATGTACTCACAACACTATGCTTGCTGCTGTCCATGCTTTACTATGCTGCTGCTGTCCATGCTTTACTATGCTGTTGCTGTCCATGCTTCACCATGCTTGTAGCTGTACATGCTTCACCATGCTTACAATTGTCCCATGTGTCATCATGCTTGCAGCTGTCCTATTTGATCATGTACAACTATACTGTTGTCCCATTGTAACACCTACAACATACATTTCCATGCTGTCACCTACAACACACTTAGATTTTTGCTGCAAATCTTGGCTATGATTGACAACAGATTAGGACTTCCCTTTGATAACATATAGGAGCTCATCTTGATTGTAGATTAGGCCTCCTCTCATAGTTGCATACAGGTCTCCTCATTTGCTGTGGATCTGGTCTCTCTTTACTGCAGATTTAGGCCTCCTTTAACTGCGGCCAGACCTCTCCATTAATCGCTGTTAGAGCTCTCCTTCATCTGTGACTAAGTCTCCATTTAGATTTGCGGCTAGGGCACATTTAACTCAGTTGTAACCCTACCTTAGATCTGCGGCAAGGGCATACTTAAGGCCTCCTTATGACAACAAATTAGGGTAGCGTATAAGGGCTCCTTTGGACAACGTATGAGGGCAGGTTAGGGCAGCGAATGGGAGCCTCCTTATTGCTGTTAGGGTATCCCTTTTGCTGTGTCTAAGGGCTGTCTCAAACCCTTCCAGAACAACGTATAGATTAGGGCATGATAGGACTGTGTTAGGGTCTGCTGTTAGGCCTCCTTCACAGTGCTAGATCTCCCTTTCCTCCTGCGTCTAGAGCTTCTTCATTAGGGCAGTGTAGAGCCTAGGGTACTCCCTCTAGATAGCATAGAACCTTTCTCCATTAGGGCAGCGTTATCCCTTAGGATCTCCCCTCTCACCAAAACCCAAAGACAAGTAGAGAGGAAGAGATCCCAAGTGACTGTGTCCAAATGACTTTCAAGGCACCTCTATTTATACTAAAACGTTGAGCACATGTGGGGTTTATTTGGTTGCTGTCCGACCTTGACGAATTGTCCCATAACACAAATAAATTCATATCTCCATGAATACTTATCGGTATCGAATGATTTTTAGATCAATCCTACACCTCTTGATGAGAGGGATCCAAGAAAAATATCAGCTGCCTTTAATAAGATGACCCACGTGGAGCTTGGCCTTAGTTGCCAATTTTAACACTCCCTCTCAACTAGGGAGAACTCCATCCGTTGATCCATATGTCCGACTGTACTATCTCTGTCATCAGTGCCCTGCACTGCTCTGCTCTGCTGAGCTCTACTCTGTTGAGCTCTGCTTTGCTTTGCTGAACCATGAAGAAGAAGAATTGATCGAGAATGTCTCATACCATTCTCTACTGACCCGAAGTCAATTTGATTGATCCCAGTTCAATATCACAAGAGAGTGTCTCAAACCACTCATGCTGATCCCAGATTAATTTCATTGATCCCAGATCAATATCACAAGAGAGTGTCTCAAACCATTCATACTAATCCCAGATCAGCTTCATTGATCCCAGATCAATGGAGGTCATCCTAGCATAGGGAGTACGGTAGATACAACGATGCATCCATCGATAGTACTACTATGGTCCCTAACCCCATTTCCCTACTCATTGATCAGATGAGAGGTACTTCCCATGAGTCCCAGACTGCATGGGTAGGATGCCTCGACAGGAGAACTAATCATCCTGTCCCAAAGTCGCCTCGGGGTATCACACAGGAAGGCTGAGCCATTCACCCTATACACAGTGTACCATTAGGGGAGGGTGAGTAGCCCTATGGTCGTGTGTTGCTCCAGTGAGTACCCCAAGCCCCCCAGAGCTCCCAGAGCTCAATGCATGCAATATGCAGGACCCTTATAAGAAGGTCTCTCAACGACTCCAAGTCGTTCGAGAAAGTCACAGATTTGACCTTTCTGTGGGGCTTTGACAAAATGTCTGCGACCTATACATCAGCCTCAATGTGATGGAGCCTCCTCGCTCATCGACGTACCATATCTTAGACAAGGTAGTATCTGATGTCTATCTGTTGGAGCAATCATCGAATATGGGATTCCTCAACAATCGAATCCCCCCTTGGTTGTCACAGAGGATCATGGTGGTATTCATCATGTGTACAAACAGCTCACTGAAGAGCTTCCACAACCAAGCAGCTTCATACGAGATCATACTCGTAGCTATGTATTCGGTGTCGACGGTGCTTATAGCAACCGACTTCTACTTCCTGCTCATCCATGATATCGAAGCAAAACCAGCACCCAGAAGTGCTCTAATGATCCTCCACGCTGCCTGCCCAGTCAACATTCAAATAATCATGCAGCTTCATATTTCCGGCAGTGTATTTCAATGAGAGATTGTGCCCCGAAGATTCTTGGCACCAATCCAGTGAGGCTCAACCATATATGAGCTCATCATGCTAATTGCAAAACATATGTTCGGATGGAAGTTCACCAAGAACATCAATGCAAATGAGTTTATGAAACTAAGAGGCATTTCCCAAATCAGGTCCAACATCACTACCATATAACTTCTGAAAGTTAAGATCCTTGAGGTAGTCACGGGCTTGCAGTTTATGATTTATCATTCCACATTCGGAATCCAACTCCCTCTTACTTCTGTAAATAAGAGGGTCTGCACCTTTCAGAAATAGGTCGTCCTCAGAAGGTGTTGGTATGAGAGGTCTATCATCCGCAACCTTCAAACAAAGGTTTGGATTGGCTTCACGCTTAGTGAATCTCAACATCATCTGACAGCTATCCTCTCATATCAAACCTGGGGTGTTTTGCTTCAAGCCATAAAGGGCTTTCTTCCACCTGCACACATGAGATTCTCGATCATGAATCTCATACCCCTCGAGTTGTTCCAAACCTATGGACCTGCTACATGAGGGGAATGGTCCCCTTGTAAGATTTTCCTTTGGTATATCTTAGACATGTACCTTCATGCTTTTCTTGAATTCAGGCATCCGAGTCACCATCTGACTCACATCGGGTAGAGTCCCATAAGTAGACCTCTGGTGCTATAGATGAGATCTATCAACTGACATGGTCCCCAATGGACCATCCTGCAACTTGATACAAATTGTCAACCCTGAACTCAAAGATAAAAGCATCTTTGAAAATTCTATTTCCAAACACGTACCTTTCCATCGATGAATGCCACCTTGTAACCTTTGACTTTCAATGCCAAAGTGGACACCAGGTTCTTCTTGCGATCAGGTACATAAAAGAGATTCTGTAAATGAATTGAGTTACCCTCATTCAATTGAGGGGTAACATTCCTTACACCCTTTTCGGGATAGGTGGTATCGGCTCCAAGTATAATACCACGATTGTTTCCATCTCTATCAAAATAGAGAGAGCACCCTTATATTCGATGGAGTGCGTTGAAGCACTACAATCAATAAGCCAAATTCCCAAAGAATTTGAAGGAGAGGGCCAATACAAGATAATGCTTCTTTATCTTATCAGAACAACATTTGATTCTTCATACCTGGGGTTCCTTGCTTTCTCTGAAGAGTCGGCCGTTACCTGTCATTCCTCTTATCATTGAAGATGTCCCTAGAATGATTGTTATCATCATCAAGTGATATGTCCTTGCTATTCAGACACCCCTTCGCATAATGGCCGAACAAGTCACCTGCGTTTCCTTCCACCCTTAAATTTAGACTTCCCAATGAAGTGATCTTTAGGTAGGCCATCATAAGCTTCCGCTGCGCCATTCTGATAATGTTCTTTTCTTCGATTTTACCCTTGGTGAATTTGAAGAGGGATGAGGAATCCATTGGTCCTTTTTCCTTTCCCAACCGTCTTCGGTGATTGCTCTTTCACTTGTGCTTGGGCATGGTCTTCACCTCAACTCTGATACCATGTTAAGTTTAGGTATGTTCTATGCTTAAAGAAATTTAATTCAATTTTCACAGTTAGCTCAATATCTTTTCCAGATTAGCTAATCACATTAGCATTAAAGTAAACTGCAGATAGAACATAAACATAATCCACAGAAGACAAGCCAAGACAAGAGGACACAAGATGTGGTGCTAGCCAGGGACAAACCCCAATGTGGGGAAACCCTTGATCAAATCTTCTTATATGTTCTTCAATATTTCAGCAGAGAGATAGAGAGAGAGAGTACATTTATAACAAAAGTCAACACTTTGACTTGTCTACATAAGAGCATAGATCATCTCTAAGAAGATGATACATGAGATCAGTTGAAGACAAGCTGCTTCAACTAATTCTCCAAGGTGACTCCTTCACCTATCATTGTGCTGCACCTCACAGTGCTGCACCATGTTACACTACTATCCCAGTGTTTGGCACTGTTGTACCTTGTGCCACTGCTGCACCATGCTGTCACCCATGTGCTTGCTGCACTATTGCTGCTTTGTGTACTTGCTACACCAAGTACTATACTGCTGTCCCAATGTACTTGCAGCACTATGCTTGCTTCTATCCATGCTTTATCATGCTTACAGCTGTCCCGTGTGTCATCATGCTTGCAGCTGTCCTATTTGCTTGCTCCACAAGCTTCATTGTTGTTTTGTGTACTTGTCGCACCAAGTACTATACAACTGTCCCAATGTACTTGCAGCACTATGCTTGCTGCTGTCCGTGCTTTACCATGCTACTGCTGTCCATGCTTCACCATGCTTGCAGTTGTCCATGCTTCACCATGCTTGCAATTGTCCCATGTGTCATCATGCTTGCAGCTGTCCTATTTGATCATGTACACTATACTGTTGTCCCACTGTAACACCTACAACACACATTTCCATGCTGTCACCTACAGCACACTTAAATTTCTGCTGCAAATCTTGGCTATGCTTGACGGCAGATTAGTACTTCCCTTTGATAACGTATAGGGGTTCCTCTTGACTGTAGATTAGGCCTCCTCTCATAGCTGCGTATAGGTCTCCTCATTTGCTGTGGATCTGGCCTCTCTTTACTGCAGATTTAGGCCTCCTTTAATTGCGGATTTAGGCCTCCTTTAACTGCGGCCAGAGATCTCCCTTAATGGCTGCTAGAGCTCTCCTTCATCTGCGGCTAAGTCTCCATTTAGATCTGCGGCTAGGGCACATTTAACTCAGTTGTAACCTTACCTAAAATCTGCAGCCAGGGCATACTTAAGGTCTCCTTATGACAGCGGATTAAGGCAGCGTATAAGGGCTCCTTTGGACAGCGTATGAGGGCAGGTTAGGGCAGCAAATGGGAGCCTCGTTATTGCTGTTAGGGTATCCCTTTTGCTGCGTCTAAGGGCTGTCTCAAACCCTTCTAGAACAACGTATAGATTAGGGCATGATAGGACTGCATTAGGGTCTGCTGTTAGGCCTCCTTCACTGTGCTAGATCTCCCTTTCCTCCTGCGTCTAGGGCTTCTTCATTAGGGCAGTGTAGAGCCTAGGGCACTCCCTCTAGATAGCGTAGAACCTTTCTCCATTAGGGCAACGTTATCCCTTAGGATCTCCCCTCTTACCAAAACCCAAAGACAAGTAGAGAGAAAGAGATCCCAAGTGAGTGTGTCCAATTGACTTTCAAGGCACCTCTATTTAAATTTTATACCACTATTGATAATATCGGCGATATTCGAAAATATTGCAATATTTTCCGCAAAACGATATATCGTCGAGAAAATATCGGCAAATATCGGAAAATATCGGCAAAATATCGGCTATATTTAAAAATTTGAAAAAATTACTTTTTATGCTCGCCGATATTTTGCCGATATTTTCGCCGATAAGATATTTTCTGGACCCTCGCCGATATTTTGCTGATACCGATATTTTCAACACTGATTTATACTAAAATTTTGAGCACATGTGGGGTTTTGTTTGGTTGTTGGTTGACCTTGACGAATTGTCCCATAACACAAATAGATTCATATCTCCATGAATACTTATCGGAATCGGATGATCTTTAGATCAATCCTACACCTCTCGATGAGAGAGATCCAATAAAAATATGAGCTGCCATTAATAAGATGACCCACATGGAGTTTGGCCCTAGTTGCCAATTTTAACAAGGACACACACCTCATGATTCAGAGTTAGTGAGACTGGCTCTAAATTTTGTCTTAGATGAATGGCAAGTCTTTGTTTAAAGTATCTTGAGTAGAGCAACATTGCCAAATTGGGGTGAGATGTGGGCAGCTCTGAAACAAGAAGAGCTAAGGAGAGACCTGCTCAAGGTCAAACTTGACGGGAGCAACAACAATAATGGGTCGAAGCCCAAAGTAGAGGAGGAGGATAATGCAACCCTTGCATCAAAGGGATAGCAAGGGCAACAGAGATGAAAGAAGGACATCTCCAAGGTGAAGTGCTTCAGATGTGGCGAGATGGGCCACTATGCGTCCTAGTGTCCTTTGAAGAAAAAGGACAAGGATGAGAAGCATGATCCTAAGGTTGCAGCGTCAAAGATTGAATAGGAGGAGGAGTTCGCCATGACAACAAAGATACCTCCAGGAGGGAGGTGGGCTGATATAGAACTGTAGTTCGATAGAGCTACAGATGGGCAAGATCCTTGAGGAGCCCACCTCTTGGATCATCACCTTTGATACGGGAGCCCATGATCAGTAGTAGCGGGATGGTGGAGTTTTCATTTGGTGCCATGGAGTGTTGATTCGACAAATGCAGTGGTTAGTAGCACGAGAATATGAGCGGCACAGAGTAGAGAGGCAGTAATGCGAGGAGGCATAGTGCAGAGCTTCAACAACGCAGTGGCTTCAGAAGAGAGCATGGGACTAGCAGCAGTCAGGATTTCAACATCAAGGTGTATCCACTAGATACTTGTCTAGTTTTGGGTGTTTTCAGTTGCTTCTCTCAGCGACTGAGTTGCAGTACAGATGCAGTGTCAGCAATGGCAGTGCTAGCAACATAGCAGATGCAACATTTGAGAGGGAGCTGCAGTACAGATGTAGCGTTGGAAGTGGCAGTGTTAGTGTCAAAGGAAGCAATATAGTAGTAGCAACAACGAAGTAGTTGGAGGACATGTTAGACATCAACAACGCAAAGGACGTTGCTTCAGAGTTAGAGCAATATGCAGTAGTAGTATATTGCTAGAGCACATTCCTCGCTAAAAGGGAGTGTTGATTTTGGGTAGCATTAGATGTGGTCTAAGCCTCAAATTTTGCAGAGAGGCTTGGGCACATGCATTCCAAAGAACCTAGAAAGTGTTTTGGGAAATTCCACCCAGAAGTGATTTTATTAAAATAATTAATATTTTTAATGGGGTTCCTAAGTCTAAACTTAGGAAAATTAAAATATTAATGGGTATTGATCTAATTAGGGGTGAAACTCCTAGAAAAAGACATGGATAAAGCCAAAACGATATGAGCCTTTGATTATGATTTAATCTAGGCCGTTGGTTGTCTAATAGGAAGATATAAGAAGGAGCTTGAGAGTCATTTGGAAAATACACAGAAAAATTGAGGAAATCAATTTTTTGAAGTGAGAAGTTCTCAGGACGAAAAATTGATTGAAGAGATCTCTTGCAGTTAAGGGGAAGGGATAGCAACTTCCGGAGAGAGAGATTCTCAATCGGAAATACATCAAAAGAGAGAGGTGGTGAGTGATCCAAAAGCCTTTACGCAGAGGTTGACATAGGGCCAAAAGGGCCACACAGAAGCAATGCAGAGGGAGAGAGAAAGTCGAAAATCCGAGCAGAGGGTCAGTTTCAGTAGCCGAAAGCCGGGGTGTGAGATGAGAAGGCTAAGAGCAGTGACTCTGGGCCACTGATTGATTCCCCAGTTGGGTGACGTTGTGCCTGAGAGGGTTGATGCTGGGACAACGTAGAGGCAGCGCAAAGATAGTAGGGTCTGCCAGGGGCACCTCATCTAGTAGCCAGAACAACGTGAACTCTTTCTTAGTGATTGTGTGAGGTAAACTCACAAAGCTTCTGCCAGTATTTCTCTCTGTAACTAAATAACCTTGTGAGGTATTCAATGATGTATTCAGAATTTGCTATTTCTTAATAATAATAAACCCTCAGAGCTGTTGCACTGGTTTCCCACATTGGGTTTTTCTCGGGACTATTGTCCAAAAATAACTGTGTCCTATATTTACCTTGCTTAGTTTCTATGTTTCAGAGTCATATTTAATTGGTGTAGGCTGCGTCAGTAATTTACTTCACTGTTTCATGAAGTAAACTGAAATAAGCTTGTAATGTAATCTACAATCTAGGAGAAGTAGATTCAACTGGTTGCAGTAGGATTCTTGAGATTGTTAGATCTAGGAATTTTCACAAACATGAGTGCAAACCTAACCCACTCTTTCCGCCGAATCCCTCCACCAATCCATGTTGAAAAGTCTCCATGACAAGTAAGGAAAATTTCTCAACTATACCAATGAAAATCCATACCTTCAGGGTTTGGAGGCCCACCTTCAAACATACAATCATAACAAGTGGGCGAGGGACCACATGGCTGGCTCAGGTAGCGGAGATAATGGCACATCGAGCTATTTGGTCGCTGCAAGGGGCTGTTGGCTGAGGACCATCTAGGAGGAAAAAATTCTCCTATGTACACTACCCACAAGTGGTGGGTAACAATGACTAAATTCGTTTCTCCATCTCTTACACAAATCACTTATGGAATCCAGTACCTTTGCAAAAGATATGCTCTCTTCTCAAGTTTGTGCAGAATATCGTACTTGAAATGTGGAATGGGGATTGATACATTCATATCAATTTTTTGGTATTAGCAGTTAATAGTTATTACAAAATACCTATGTTGCACGGGGATCCATCCCCACCAAAATTCACGGCGTTTCCTTCGTCTCGACGATCCGGGTACTTCGGAACTTGTCGGAAATTTCCCCAATTGGTCGAGGACTCCATTGGGGACTTGGGGACTTCCAGGTCGTCCCTCAAAAAATGAGGGACTTTAGGATGTTCCCCAATATAATGACATTAAACTTAAAAAAATTAAATTTTAAAACCTAAGTTCTAAACTTTGAAGTCAAAAAATAAAAAAAAAAACAAATTTTGAAACCTAAGCCCTATCGCAACATAAACTTATCAACTAAACTAAACCTATCACATAATACACACTACACTACATGGCAGTGGTGAAGGTAAACATTGTTACAAAGACATGACAACGAAGGTAAACATAAGTTGTGAAGGTTGCAGGTAAACACTAAGCTCTAGCGAAGGTTGCAGGTAAGCACAGGTTGCAGGTAAAAGTCGAGTGAAGTTTGAGACAAGAGGCGAAGGTAAACACTGAACAAAGAATTCCATTCACAGCAGCAAAGGTAAACAATGCTGAGAGAACTCGAGCGAAGGTTGCAGGTAAGGTAAGAGTCGAGTGACAGGGCGAAACTTGAGACTCGTAATTTGGGATTTATAATTAAATTTTAATGACTTATTTGATGTGTACAGTTTATAGTGACTATACTCTATGGATTAATTTGCCTTCAGTTTGAACTTGTCTCTTTCTCCATGTTTGTGACACCATTTCTTGGAATGAATCTTTGCAATTTCCCTATGCCACAATCACCATGACTTTAATACCATGTTAAATATATGTAAGAGACAAGCAGGAGAGACTAGATGATATATCAACGTGCTACTAAATTACAAGTGGTGTTGTCTATATACGTAGCAAGTTTCATTATTCATTTTAGGAACCAATCAACTAATTACCTGAATACATCAATATAAACATCATTTATTATATATAATTTATTTCACTTTATGACATTATTACTTTTGTACATAACATTTGTTACTCCTGAATAAACATTACAATGACTAACTCATCTGTAACACTTAATGTTATAAGGTAAATAGATGGGATGTTAATACTCTTTGCGCTCTCTAAATAATAGTGATTCTGAATGATTATGATATACATTACATTGATGATAAGTCCCGCAAGGTTCTTAATTTCTAGACTCTTAATTTTGGATTTATAATTAAGTTTTAATGACTTGTTCATGTTTACAGTTTTATTAAATTTTACTTTTAGTTTTTAAAGTTTCGCTGCTACTTGAGTTTTGAAAAGATTCATTATGCATCATAAAATGATTATGTAGACAATAGTAGATTGTAGGGTGTAGCAGACTAGTAGTACTTCTTAAGTTCTTGACAATGGGCAACGATGACGAGATTTGTTTTTGACAATGGGCAGTGATGACGAGATTTGTTTTTGTGATGTGCAATGATGTGTACTTTGAATTTCAAAATTAGTAATAATTCTAATTTCTATATTTTAATTTATCATTCATATTTACCCTGAATTACTAATTTTTATTTTTATTTTTGTTATTTAATAAATATAGAAATTAGATACTGCACTTGCCGTCCCCAACCTGTCGCCCCCTGAAAATCTGGGGGGTGAGCTCTAGCCATCCCGGAAACTTGTCCCCTCCGTACCGTCCCCATAGCCTGCACGCAACATAGCAAAATATCTCTATTTTAAGCTAATAATTTGGGATTCATGCAGTTATTTCACTTATTTGTGCTGGGTAAAATCTTCAGAAATCGACAAATTTTGGGACTGCTATAATTTTTTTGGCATTTTGTAGATTAGCATGCATGTTCCTTTGATTTGGAACTTTTACATGCAGATTTCATTGCAACACAACGTCATAAACATAGGGCTTGAAAATACTAAACCTGAACTCAAAAATGAATCCAATACTATGTCCACACTCACATACTTCACCAACCAACAAAGATGCATTATAAGCATAGGTCACTGTCCTTCAATTTTGTTTCTGTACAGTCCCATAGATAGGAAGCAGCTGTTTTGCACTTCAGGATTGCCATCATGTCTCAAAGGAAGCTTTGGTTACATTATTTGCCCCCACTGGAAATTAAATTAAAAAATGCAGCTGTTAGACATGCATAACTCGAGATAATGTAGAGTTTGAGAACTGGATTGCAATGAGTGTACATAAGTTACTTATTCGCGGAGCTTATTTTAGCAGTATATGAATAATAGCATGTTTGATGTTATTTTAGATTGTGCATCTGTTAAAACATCAGGAGTCTTTCTTTGGGGGCTCAGCTGTACTTGATTGAATACATGATGACCGAATATTAAACAGTGACAAAATTTGCTCAGGTTTGCAGAATTCAATTTGGATCTGCTTTTAGCTTGGTGACAAAGGGACACTCCAAAATACTTATGCTGTTCATTGATAAGCGCTACTGCTATTTTACTGCAGACATGGGAATCGATATTCTTGATAACTGTTTCAGTAATGTCGAGATGAATTTTCCTACTTACAAATACAATGAAAAGTCAGTTAGGGTACGACACTTGAATTGGCAAAATTCGTGGCCTCCTAAAGTGATCCAGGCTGAAGAAGAATTCATGACGAGGCAAGAATTTCATCCTACAACTTTTCTAGCATTGTCAATGTGCATTGGGCATATGAAGGAAAAGCCCAGATGTATCTGTGATTCTGACCATATTGTTTAGTTTGTACCTTTTTGCCTGCATTATTTGTAGGGGTTCCTTGTCAACTTTTTAATAGTGGATTGCATGTTCTAACGTTGGATGGTTTTAAAGTCAAAAGAAAATTCAAAATTGCGTTTCAGAGGCATCATCTTGTTTCTGTTCATGTTTGAAGCATAATTTTGTTTATCATTTTGACTTTGGAATGCACTTTTTTATATGTTCTTAGCAGCCCTGAGTACAAGTATTCTTGGACTTCATCTGACATTGATCAAGTAGAAGAAGCAACTATATTATTGGCTGCAGATGTTATTTATAGTAATGGTTTGACAGATGCATTTTTCAATATCTTACGAAAATTAATGCCACCAGGGTCAAAAAGAGTATGGCTTATTCTCATTCCTTGTTGAACTGTTTAACTCTATTTGTGTTTCTTTCTTTACAAACTTAAGGTAATCTTACAGTAAATCTTCTGCAGGTTCTGTTTTTGTCTTTAGAAAAGCGATACAATTTTACTCTGGAGGACCTTGACATTGTTGCCCACAGCTACCGCCATTTCCGTACATTCTTTGAAGAAGTTGTGCCTGAATCTGAAGGTAATTAAATGTATTATTTCTTCCTTGCTTTCTTGTGGGAAAACACTTGCAATCATTCAGATTTGAAATTCATTGTCGATTATTTACAAAATGTTCTCAGCAGGTGGAAGAGACAAACCTACTCTAAAGGAATCAAGCGTTACAACTCCATATTTTATTGGGAAGCGCCTTGATATAGGAACAATACCTCAATATATCCAAGAATATGATCGAGGAGGTGATACAGAGCTATGGGAAATTAGCGCACATTAGCATGGATGTGAACAAGGTGCAAGGTTCCATTAAAAATGGGTTTAAATAGCGACACATTGGAAGTTGGATATAGCAACTTAGATGGAAGAACAGTATGTCTGATCTCTCTCTGACACAAATACAAATACACTAGCACATATAAAAACCATTATTTAGCATTCTAGCTTGTAGGTTTCAGATAGTATGTTAGCAGCCTCTACGTTCAGTGTTATGATAGATGAACAATGAGAAGTCTGGAATGAAATACTAATCATTACAGCTTGGGGTATAGATGAACAATGAGAAGTCTGGAATGAATTCTGGAATCAAATTCATGAGTTAGCTTTAAGACCTTCTAAATCACCTTATAAGTAGTAACAAGAAAATGTTTCTATATATAAAGAAATTGCCTCTACTTGTAAAATCATGTACAGCTCTATATCTTGAGAACAGTGGGAAAGCAAACAGCTACATTGATGTAGGACATATGGAACAATGATTTCTTCAACCATTTCAATGGAACCAAATTCCAAAGTTGTTGACTTCCAATTTATAATAGAAGCCTTCCACTACAGGATGCACATGGGATTTTATGTAAAGAAATGTCATTTTGTAGTGGACTAATGGCGGCAATTATATTGTGAGATGTATTAATTATTGAGTCGAGAGGCTCATTCTACAACATAGTATGATGACGATGTGTAATTTTGTCCATGCTCAACTTGGAGTTGACACATGTCTCTTTAAAAATAACTTAAAAAAAAAACAATATCAGCTATAATAAAAACATATATTATTATATATACTTGGTTAGTTTTAATTAAAAACATCGTAAAACATCAATAATCGGATTCTAATTCTAATCACTTGGTTCATTGTTAATATTACAGTCCAGATGGTAATTGATATTACAATCCAGTGTAAAAATGATGATGTAAAAATATTTCACTTTCACTCTTGGAGATATAAATAAAATATTTTGATCCATCTTAACCATAGATCTACCAAGAGTAGAGGCATCAAATCTCATTATATGCAAACCTCTTTTTAGAATGCAAAACATGAAAAAAGATTTACATGTCAAGAGATTTAATCTCTTTTAGTGCCTGATAAACCCGTGATTAAGATAGATCTATAGTGGCTTTTTCTCTATATTTAAACCATGTGTAACTTTTCACTGTTTAAATTGTATTTTTGAATAATTTATTATTAATAATATTTTTATTAAAAATTGAACGAGTTACACATTCCTCTTACTTAAATTATTTTACTTTTAATTACTTTTTTTCCTTTTAAACGTTGAAATATTCTACTAACTTATACATTACCACACATTATATATATGAGTCAATATGGATATTAAATTTATTTATTCAAGTTCTATATTGAAATATATCAAAATATTTATAAGAGAATTATCTTTTTATTTTATTTTTTAAAGTTATTATACAATTAAATCATTTTACACAAACATTGGAATATTTTGTTCATTACTCAGAGTGAGTGAAATATCAACAAACAAAAAAAGCACAGTCATAATGTGATTATTAATCTTTTATAATGTTTTTAATTAAAACTAGCTGAGATGTATAATCATTTATGTATAATCTCTATATATCAATTTTTAATATAAAGTATTATTAATAATAAATTATTCAAAAAATACAATTTAAACAATGAAAAACTACACATGGTCTATATATAGAGAAAAAAAACCACTATGCATCCATTTTAATGATGGATTTATAAAGCACTAGATAGAATTAATTTCTTAACGTGTAAATCTTAATAAGATTTGATCCCTTTTGACTCTTGATAAATCTGTGGTTAAGATGAATCTATACTAACATTGATTCATTTTAAACATAATTAATACTTAGACACTTGCGATAAACATTTTAAGTTGTAAACTCCCATACATAATGTGGACTCGTTTGACCTTTTCAAGTTACAACTCCACTATGAAGTATACAAGAAGTTAATTGACAAGAACAAGAAAAGTATGTCTAAAAAACAAGACTTTGATAACACTTTTCTCAAATGATGTGGCAATCTTTCCTAGCACGACATTTTCCAAAGAATAATCTTACAAATGTCCAATCACTATCGGCTTATTTATCTTTTGGCTTTTATGAGCCCCTCTGTAGTTGTATCTATAAACATTATTATGGAGTTGTCTTTAGTGTGACTTTTGGGACCTTCTGATATCAATCTATAATGGAGTTGTCTTTAGTGCGGCTTTTTGGACTTTCTCATGCTAATCTAACAAAAAAATGAGGTGAAATATTGATTTGTGTTATTTAAAGTGTTTTTTACTGTATATATGGATTTAACACCCTGAAAAACTCCTAGGGCACTTCGATTGTGCACAGATTACCCATCAAACTTGTGATTTCAATAAATTCCTATCAAATTTTAAAGAAATTAGACCAGAAAAACCCACCCCAAAAACTTCCAAAAAATCTCATTAAAAACAATTGTCATTATTATTCTCTACTGCAACAGAGTATAACATGCCTTGACTAATGAATTATTTTAGTATTAACCAAAAATTAAACAAAAAAAATGTAAATTATACTTTAGAAAACAAAAAGTTTTATTTTTAAAATTTTATTTATCTTGCCTTCGATTTGTTCGGACGGCTCGAGCCTTATAGTTCAGCCGCCATATGGTCAGTTTGCAACTGCATTTAGTACGATACGATGAGTAGATCCAGGTAATAGTGAGAGGCCAACCTAGGGTCAACTAGAAGAACTCAGACGCCACTCTGATTATCTTGGTTATCAAGGCAACATGTGAAGAAAGTATGGGTTAGAGAAACCATATTCTTTCTCGCCTTTGGCTTTAAAGATAATTAGTTAGTAATCACATTTGATTACTTAAATAAAGTATTTTATGAAACAATTTTTATAAACTTATTTAACATAGATTTTATAAATGATTGGATTTAACTTATTTAGCGCTGCAATCACAATAAAAGATTTAATAATTGAAACTTATAATTACAATAAATTATAATAAATTTTACGAGTTGTTTTTAGTGTGTTTTTTTGGAAGTTTTTCTAATTTTTCTAAAAATTTGATAGGAATTTATTAAAATTACAAGTTTGAGGGGAATTCCTGCACAATCCAAATGCCTTAAGGGTTTTTTAGGATATTGAATCTATATATACAATTAAAAAACTAATTTAAATAACAGAAATCAAAATTTCGTCTCAATTTTTTCTGCCAAGTTCCAATACCATAAAATCCAAAAAATTAACTAAAACCAACTCCAATTTAATTAAAACTCATAAAAATTATTTAAAAAAATTCTAATAAATTAATCATGTAATACAATTTCTTTTCCATAAATTTGACAACTGGTATGATTTGACAATTGATATGTTGTTTGGAGTGGTTATTTCGTTATTATTTTACTTTATGGGGTTATCTAGGTCATGAGATGTTAATTAAGTTTGTTTTACAATAATAAATATACATTTCACTTTTCTGTAAACCTAACGAATTA
This sequence comes from Pinus taeda, assembly GCA_000404065.3. Taxonomy (NCBI): domain Eukaryota; kingdom Viridiplantae; phylum Streptophyta; class Pinopsida; order Pinales; family Pinaceae; genus Pinus; species Pinus taeda. The sequence goes on from APFE030036414.1 coordinate 126,117, forward strand.
TGGTACTACGGATAAACTATATACTTTGTAGCCATTGGCTTTTTTTTTACAGGAAAGATATTTAGTTGGTAATCATATTTGATTTTTTAAATTATTTTTATAAATTTATTTAATAAAGAATTTAGAAACTAAATTATTTTTATAAATTTATTTAATAAAGACTTTAGAAACTATTGGGTTTAATTTATTTGGCTTTTACTACACTTTTCATTAGTTTAAAAGTTTTATTGATTAAGTATATGTTTTGGTATAAATATCTTTCTAAGATAGAGATATTGAAAGATAATAAGTTAATATTTCAAAATTTTGGAGAATTTTTTTAAATAAAATTTTAAATTAAAAGGTTTTTTTTTTTTTTTTTTTTTTTTTTTTTTTTTTAAATAAATTTAATTATTTATTTACCAAAAAGATTGCATTTTAGTAAATTTATATGTTTGATTTAGGATAGATATAAAAGGATAAATAATATAAGTGAAGTTTTATGATAATCATATTATAAATAATTAATTTTGCACTTTTTTAACATTTAATATTTAAATTTGTAGAGACAAAAGGGATGTCTTCATATATTGTCTGTTTGATTTTGGAAAACATATTGATTATTTTTTAATATGCTAATAATATGGTATCACTTATGCTAATGATATATTATTATGAATTAAGCAATTGTTTTAGCTTTAACATGATATATTTATTTTTATTACATGATGATACAATTTTTTAATGTAATTAAATATTCCGTGTTGCCCATTATTCGGAGTTTTATAATTTAATATATTTGAAAGTTAGAACAACAATTCCGTCTCGTAATTCACTAGTCATTTCCAACGCGAGTTTAATGCAAGACCAATTTATTGCATTTTACAACAGTGCATTTGATGGAATGTAGAGAATTTGTGGAATTTATAAAAAAAATCAAATAATAATCTAATCTCCCTAGAAAGCATAATGATTATTCAATCATACTAAACCAAATATATATTTATTTTAAATTAATATAATTTTATTAAAAAATATATAGTCTATGACAAATTGGTGTTTAACCTTGAACAAACTCAACTCATTTATTATCTTTTACTTTAATTTAACTATATTTAAACTAAGCGGCAAGGACTAGCTATAATGTAGCACTTGTTTAAGTAGTGCATTCTTACTTGGTTGTAGTTTACGCTGCTTTCACATAGTGACATTTAAAGAACTTGAGTGGACATTACACGCTTTCAAAAGGATAAATAGTGCAATTTTTGTATTTTAATTTTGAATTCTACAACTATGGATTATGGAGTGAACAAAAATCCCACTTCATGGCATATAAGTATTTTTAAAAATGTTTGCATCACACCATCTACCATCATTATTAATTTAGGTACATTGAATTTTTTAAAAATATTTGGATAACATCATCTACAATTATTATTAATTTTTGTACACTGACTTTTCATTGCATTTCAGTTTTTGAAGTTTGGGCATGGATTTTGAATCATTATATAGAGGCTCAAAAAGGAGAAGTGCCAATTATGTCAAATCCATTAAAAAAGGTTAATTAAGTCTATTATTGAGAGTTACATTAGAATAATAGTTATGCCTAGAATATGTCTAAGTACGAGCACACATGGTGCTAGCAACCTTCTGTGCATCGTAGTGGGAATTAAACGTGTCATGGATGCACTTATATTTCTATTGCACTAACCCAATTGTTTACATAAGCATACAATTTTGTTAACTTTTGAACCTAAACACGTGTAATGTTCCCTCCTAATTAATTGCCTAGGGAAGACAAAATAACCTATCAAACCCTATAGGCTATAGTCTGATAAAGAAGTAAAACCCAAATTTTCCAATGTTGGGGTAAACATTGTGTAAATGTTGGTTTGGCTGGGGCAAAAAAATCCAAAATTGTAGGTTACATTCATAATCCCTCACATTTGGGAGCCCTTGAGAGAATCTATAAATAGAGGAGAGTTGGAATCAAATTAGCATCATCGAATTGGATCAAATACATATATTTTCGTGAGATGTGGCTATGAGGGTTTTAAGACCCCTTTACCTCTATTAATTTTAGTGGTGAAAGATGACACCTTAGTAAATCTTTCATTTATTTTTTGTTCTGGTCTAGAAATCATGGGATTCATCTATCTGTGAAAAACAACAAGGTTTGATGGAAACCTTGAGGCAAAAACTCGATATTTTTCCTAGAGAATTTCAGGGCATCTCTGAGGTAGAAATTTGATGGTTTCTTGAGGCAATTCATATCTCTCAAAGATAGAAATTCGATGGTTTCCCGAGGCAGTTCAAACCCCTCTGATGAAAAACTTGGTAGTTTTTTGAAGCACTTCGTGGCACCCTTGAGGCAAGTTCTTTTGTGGGTACATCTCTCTGTCTTTCAACTACACATAGGAAGGGGAAGTTTGGTTCTTTTTCCACTACTGTCCACAAAAGAAGATTCGACAAGTGACCTTGCGACTAGTAGAAACTTTATGGTCTTCCCACGAAATAGAAGCTTGGAATCTTTCCATACGACTGCCATAGAAAGGGATCTTGATCTCCAAGGAAGTAAGCCCAAATTATGTGTAGTAGTTAGTAGGCGAGTAATAGGTTCTTTGGATTTGGTGTAGCACTATTTTTGGTAAAAAGTGGTTTGCAAACTATAGTAGGTAAAATGTGGTTGGATATAATTTTGTATAGTGGGAAGTGTGAAAATTTCAAAACTGGAATCCTATTGCAACAACTGGAATTTATTTTCTAATTGTTAATTATTTTAACAATTTATTTTGCTACAACAAATATCAAATAAATCACATTGCAATCTTCACAAACAAAACTTCGAAAATAATAGTGCTGGAAATTGAGAAAATATTAGCACATACACAAAAAAATGACCTTTATTTTTGGACAAATGTACTCAGAAAAAGCCAACTTGGGAAAACCTATGTAGTAGCTGAGGGTTTTATTACTATGCAATAGTGAATTATGAGTACAATCTATGGATGCCCAATTGGAATTCCAAACAACAAGAAAATCTAGCCAACATTATTCAAGGGAAATACCCTTCTTCCACAAGCAACCTCGGCACAAATTTCCTTCAGAAACTTGTCCACATGGACCCACTACATCAGCCTCTGTGTAGTGCTTGTATAGGCCCTATGACGTCTATCCTTTGAATTTCCTTTGATGAAGTTGTTATGCTTGTCTCGGTTGAGGAAACCGCTTCTCCAACACTCTGGAACCCTCTGTCCAGCCTCTGGAATTGAAAAATATTTTTCCTCTGGCTATATTGAGCCCGCTCTTCTAAATCAACTGCGTAGTCCTCTGCGCTGCTCCACTGGGAATAACTCGACCTCCTGTTGCTACCCCTATGGATCTGGAAAACTTCCTTCGGATCACTGTCTCTACCCCTCACTGACTTTGCTTTGATCTCTGGCTCTCCGACAACTACTTCCGCTCTTTGGAAATCAATTTGCTAAGGAAATAGAACTGATGGTGTCTATTCTCCAAGTGTCCATTGACTTCTTCTTATAATCCTTTGTTGGGACTCTAATGACCAAGATCATCTTGAGGTCGGTTCGTGTGAGTTTTTAGAGAATTCTCACATTGACTTAATTAATTCTGATTAATTAACCATATTCCCTAAGTTTAGACTTAGGAAATATTAAAAAATCGGTTAATAATCTAATTAAGTCATCTCTAGGTGGATTTCCAAAAACGATTTCTGGGTTTTGGAGATCTCATGTATCTAGCTTCTCCACTAAATTTCATGGCTAGAGTACATCCGATGCTACAAAAAATAACACCCCTTCTTAGCAAGGACTGTGTTCTAGTGCTGCACACCCTACTACAACACTCTGTCTTGTATCATCCCCTGTCACACTGAGGATGTCTGGCCACTGTGACTGCTTGCCACTGCCCACCAACCACCGCGCAACTCTAATGTTGCATCTGTGTTGCTATTGACCCTCATGTACTACCGCTAACACTGCATTTGCACTATAACTCCCTCTTATTTGTTGTTTATGCAATTGCAACTACTACAACTGAGAAACATCCAAAATTTTGAAATAACTATGTTCAATATGATGCATTTGTCTCCCAAGTATCTGACTACTACTAGCCTTTGCACTCTCATTGAAGAATTTGCGTTTTTGTTGACTCTACACTATGCCACTCTAAACTACTGCCAAATTTGAACTGTGCTCCCCAACATTTCACTGCTACTAGTCTACAACTATCACTCTAGAATTATGACTGCATCACCTGGCACTGATCCATTATGTTACTAAATATTGTGGGCCCTCCTAGCCAGGTAATGATCCATGAGGTGGACCCTTCCCAAATCTGTAGCTCTTTGGGCCACAATTCCAAGTCACCCCACCTCACTCCTGGAGGTATGACTACCAACATCGCGAAGTCTTCCTCCAACCTATCTATCTCAACATGTGTTGCTGCCTGGTCTTGCTTCTCATGCCTGTCCTTCTTTCTGAGAGGACACTGGGCACTATAGTGGTCAAACTCACTACACCTGAAGCATTTGACCTTAGATATGTCCTTCATCTTCTTTCTCTGTTCCCCCTGTCGCTGACTGGGACCCTTTGATGCGAGGGCCACATTCTCCTTCTCCTTTTACACCTTCGATCCGTTGCTACTACCTCTGTCACTAATGGAGCTCTTTAGCAGAGCTCATTTCAACTCCTCCTGCTGCAAGTCAGACCACATTCTGTCCCACTTCGGTAGCTTGTCTCTGCCAAATATGCTTTGGACGAAGACTTGCCAATCCTTCGAGACACTGTTTAGTGCTAACTGTACTAGAACTGAAGCTTGGGGTCCTGCCCCAATAACTGCAAGCTGGTCTCTGACCTCCTGAATCCTGGTGAGGAAGGGATCTATGCCTCCCCCCTTCTACATGATCCTGATGCATCTCATTTTTTCTTCCAGGAACATCTTTTGCTGCTCAAAAGTATCCTGATATAGCATGGAGAGAGCATCCCACATTTCTTCGGCAGTTCCCTTGGCTACTATATGTGAGACTATATGGTCCCGAACTCCATCCAAGATCAACCGCTTCACCTTCACCATTTCCTTCATGTATTCTTTCTACTAATCCACATCCTGGGGAACTGCCACAACATTATCTATGTAGGATTTCAGACCATATTCATCTAGAAGTAAGGACATCCTAGCGTTCCAGATGACATAGTTGGAAAATCTATCAAACCTATCTTGATCTCTAAGCTCTATAGTGGCTATCTTTGACCAAGTTGAAAACTCCTCCTTTCCTTCTTAGTTACTACTCTGTTACTTTCACTCCCTTTCGGAATGCGTAGATCTACTCGCTGCTACTGCCAATCTGCTTGGAATAATGGAACTTTTGAGACTCGAAGTTCCCTGAGAGAAATTTTCCCTCTGTTGTGTGTGTTTTTCTCTTCCACTCGACGTTGGTCTTGCTGTTGCAAAACCTCTGCGTTCAATCAAGGAATCTACTCAATGAAAATATGAGTAGCAGATGCTCCCTCTCACTGTTGGAATCACTAACCCGGGAAACTCGAATTTTCTGCAGCCCTGCAACTAAAAATCGAATTTCTACCCTAACATTTCAGCCCATCTATGAAGAGACTACACAGCCTCTAAGAGTTTTAGCCCGCCAGTGAAGGAACTGTGATGCCTCTAAGAATTTCAGCCTGTTTCTCCCACTAAATAACGAAATTCTCACCTTTGCTTCTGAGCTTCCCGACTGATCACTTACGCTCTGATACCATGTGAAAATTTCAAAACTGAAATCCTATTGCAACAACTGGAATTTATTTTTCTAATTTTTATTTTAACAATTTATCTTCTACAACAAATATCATCACGCTGCAATCTTCACAAATACAATTGTAGAAATAATAGTGTTGGAAACTGAGAAAATACTAGCACAAAAAAAATAATACTTGTTATTTTTTGGACAAATGTCCTCGGAAAAACCCAACTTGGGAAAACCAGTGCAGCAACTGAGGGTTTTTATTATTATGCAACAAAGAATTCTGAGTACAATTTATGGATTCCCAACCGACAATCCAAACAACAAGAAAATTTGGCCAAAATCATTTAAGGGAAATACCCTTCTTCCACAAGCAACCCTGACACAACTTTCCTTCATAAACTTGTCCTCCTGGATCCTTTACGTTAGCCTTTGCGTAGTGCTTGTGCATAACCAATGAAATCTAGCCTCTGAACTTCCTTTGATGAAGTCGTTATGCCTATCTCTGCTAAGGAAACCACTTCTTTGACACTCTGGAACCTCTGTCCGACCTCTGGAACATAAAATGATTTTTCCTCTAGCGAGCTTCTCTTCTTAAGAAACTACGTAGTCCTCCATGCTTCCCCACTGGGAATAACTTGACCTCCTTGTTATTGCCTCTCTGGATCTGGAAAATTTCCTCTAGATTACTGTCTCTGAACCTCACTGAATCTACTTTGATCTCTAGCTCTGTGACAACCGCTGCTGCTCTCTGGAAATCAATCTTCCAAGGAAATCGAACTGCTGGTGTCTATTCTCCAAGTGCCCATCGACTTCTTCTTATAATCCTTTGTTGGGACTCCAACAAACAAAATTAAATCTTAATCAAGGCCTAGGATCATCTTGATGTCGATCCGTGTGAGTTTCTAGAGAATTCTCATATTGAATTAATTAATTCTGATTAATTAACCATATTCCCTAAGTTTAGACTTAGGAAATATTTAAAAATTGGTTAATAATATAATTAAACCATATTTAGGTGGAATTTCTAGAAACAACTTATGAATTTTGGAGATCTCATGTATTCTAGTCTCTCCACCAAATTTCGTGGCTAGAACACATCCGATGCTACAAAAAATAACAAGAAATAATCCCTATATTAGTGTGCTTTTATTGAAAAACTGTATTGTTTTAGATTCTTATACTCCTGTTCATGAAGGGATTCTACTGTTTATGTCTACTGCTGTTTTTATTGAAGGAAATATTAGCTAGAATAAAAATATACCTAAGGGAAAAGAAAAAAACACCCTAGGACACTACAACAACTTTGTTAATTATTTCCTAGTAGATTATTATGCAGATCTATTGAATAAAAATCACGAATGAGATTTTGACACTAAAAATAGATAATAACATAAGCTAATTAAAACACCAATCTCATACACATGCACACAAGATTGTTTCCCTTCAAAATTTGATGTTTCATTTACAATAATCTACAACATACAAAGGCTCCCTTCTTGGGATAATGACCATTTGGGAAAAATACAATACAACAAAACCTTGGAGTTATAACATATGATCAAGCAGAACTGTACTTTGATCTTGCTTCGCTGATCTAGTTCCTATTGAAAATACACAATGATACCGAGAGGTGGGGAAGGGGGGGGGGGGGTGGGTTTGAATTAGTATCGTTTTGTTTTAAAAAAATTTCACTGTCTTAATCTAAAAAAGAAAATCCCATCATAGAATCAATCATGAACACCATGCTTGAACATAAGAATTAAAGTGCAAATCCAATCTCGAAGAAAAAATGTTTTTCAAATAGTCTTTAATTTATTACAACCAATTGTGAGGACACCAATCCTTTGTAAGTACCAACTTATAAAAATAGAAAGCTTCAACCTATTAAGAAGATGAGGACACCAATCCTTAGTAATCATAAACTTAAAATTGTTTTACTATTCAAGAGACAATATCTAGGATTAAAACTTGTTCAAAATAAAGTCTTCTCTTTGGCAACTTGTACCCAACTCAGACTAGATTTTGGCCACCACAAGGACTACAACTTGGTCTCCAATGAAGCTCGACCTCCAACCAAAATATATATATAATTCCTCCTTTAACTAGGACTGCAACTGGACCTCTAACCAAGATTGCAATTCGACCTCAAACTAAGACAAAAAATTGACCTCAAACTAGGATTGAAACTCAGTCTCAAACCATAATAGTGTTGGCATTAATGTGTGTTTTAGTGTGGTAGATGTTTTGTTGGTTGGCATTGATGTCAACCTCGTAGCATGGGTTGCAGGAGAGTTGGTTAGCACGTGTATGTTTGGTTATAGGTAGCTTGTACATGGTTGATGTGTTGCATTGGTTTGACACATCTACTAGCATGGAGATGTGATTTACAGGTGTTGCATATAGAGTGTGAGCAGAGGACGTGATGTTACTCATGATCATGATTTTTGCATGGATTTAGATGGTGGTTTGTTGCACTGGTTTGGAGGCCTTCCCATGATGATAAGTTTTGTAGAGGAGGAGTTGTATTAGATATGTGATGATCTTCTTGATCATGTTGACTGATCAAGAAGGTGTTGGTTGATGTTATAAGAATTAGAGTTGAGGAGTTTTGTTGATTAGGTATCCATTTCCCTGATTAGGTCTACATGTTCATGATATGATACATAGGGTTTGGAGAAGGTTGTATAGGTGCTAGAGGATGTCTGACATGTTCTGGAGTTGCATATTGATGGTAAAAATGTTGTGGAGCAGGTTGATGGCCTTGGTGTTAGTGTATTTGTTAGTTGGTACTCAAGTCAACCCAATTTGACTTGTGATGATGTTGGTGATGTGGCAGTGGCTTGGTGAAGTGTTGCAGAGGTGACAATGGCTTCCTTAGGTCTATCTAATGTTGATCAAGCTTTTGAAGAAGTTTGGGAAGGTTCTGAGTTGGTTTGACTGATTTTCTTCCATCCTATGTCCCAATTGCATGGATTCAGGCTTATGCATGCGTCTGAGAGGCTCTAGTGAAAATTTTCTAGGCTTTTGAGTGTGGTTACAATCGAAATCTGCTAGTTCTCTGAGTGTGGTTGAGGCCTAAAGCATGAATTTCTTTGCATTCCTCGTGCACATCAAGTGTTTATGTGTTTTTCTGGTTTGTCTTGTTCGAAACATTTCATGTAAATGTAAGAAAAAGGTCAGGAAGCTTCTAGAAGTTGGTTAAACTACTATACATAATTTAGTGGAGAGAGTGGCTTGATCAAGTCAAGGAGTTGGATCCGGGCAAATTCAAAAGTGCGGAATTAATTTTTGAGTGCTACATAACCTATAACATTTACTGAGTTAACCATCTCAAAAAATGATAAATAGAGGAAGGGTTTGAGTTCATTTGGTTGGTCTTTTTGAGAGTGTGAGAGCATGCCATTGAGAGGGCTTTGAGAGTAAGTAGAGATTGCAACAATTGTTCACATAGTTTTGCAAAGTTATATCAAGTGTTTTATGCATAAATCAATGATTGCTTTCAGGAGGTAATTCATTATTTTGTATTGCAGGTGGCAGTACTCAGAGTGGAGAAGGATTGACGGTGTGTGGTGTATTAGTGTGCATAAAGTTGATGTGAGATTTCCCCCTCCAGGTTATATTTTTTATTTACATTTTATGTTGCAGAACGATGGCGCTTTTGGGTTGCTCATGTTGAGCAGATTAAGAAACCAGTGTGAAATATTCTAAAACATAGTTTGCATGAAGGAAGTGAAAGCGTGGAGGCTTCATAGTAGACTAATTTGGCAGATTTAGTAGAAGGAACATATTTCTCCATCCTATAGGAGTTGAATAGTCCAATGGGAGTTGGGCGAGGATTGTTGGTCATGGGGACTTACAGCGGATAGATTTCCGTAGATCTGTGAGAGAAACAAACTTCCTAACTAATAGGTACGAACATACTATCATGACGGAAGCCAAGTCTTTTGACATATGGTTGTAAGTAAATCCATGTATAATTTATTCAACATATTAATAGAAGAATTGAGCGGGGAGTAACAATAAGGTGGATTTTCTCCCGAAAAGATTTCCACTAGAAATACTTGTGTCCTTATGTGATCTAGGTGGATCTTCAGATACAATAGCATGGAAAAGATCAGAAATTAAAATGATCAGAATGAAGTCAATTCAGGACCAGATCGTAGATCTCGTCATCCTGATTCCAACAGCGCGAACGGTACTCCAATCCAAGACTGGATGGTGAAGTTATCGCGAAAGGAAGGTTGTTTTGTTCCTTAAGAGAATGCGGATTTTCCTTTAAAGAAATGGGTTTGAAGCCTTAAAGGAAAAATCGCAATTGGAGGGTTCATGGAGGCAGAATTAAGAAAGACGTAGTGGAACCCCAATCGCCGATCCCCAATTAAATCGGATCGGTGGCCGGAGGGTGATTGGGTCGGAGGAAGGTCTTATATATATAATATAATATAAATATAAATATAATATAATATACAATATATATATTATAAATATATATATAGATATAAATATATATATATCAGTGATATCGGAGCAGGCAGAGCAATCGGCGATAAAACGATCAGTGAGATCCTTATCGGGACACCAAGGTGATATATGAGTGGGATGCTGATGCAATCGACTGACTCCAATATCGGCAATCAGCTGTCAGAATTTCCTTGGTTATAGGACCTTAGAGATAGCGATACGCCCATTGCAATACCAGGCCCAGACCCGATAAGAATATAAGCCCGATTTGATAAATTTTTAAGTCCGGGTAAATGGTTTTTGGTCGGATTTTTAGTGTTTTTTGGGATTTTTAAAGTCTTATCGCCTCAACAATAAAAGACTGTTTTATGGGTCGGTTACGCCCACCGATCCTTCCACACCACCGGCCTCTTTTGTGAACTGGACAACCCCGATTTAAATGGGATTTTATCCAAAAAAACCAATTATAAAAACATGATGGTTGGGAGAACACGGGAGGAGGCATTTTGCAGCACATTGTTTCGTTTGGCAGGAGGCCGAGAGTGCATTTTGTCTGTTTGGGACAAGTTTTAGATGTTTTCAACCCCTTTCAATGCCACAGACACTTTGATGTTGCCCACTTCTTCGCTGAGGTCTCCATTTCATAGCCATTAGTCAGAATGGAGGTATAAGCCTCTTGTTATGCAACTTATGATTGTAATTCTCTTCTTTTCATGCCATTTAATATAAAGGCCTCCCCATTGTTCGAGCTGGGCCCGGAGATGTAGTCCGAATTGGACGAACTCCGTTATCAAGCTTTAGTGTCTTCTTTTTGTTCCTTTTATGTGTTACCTTCTTCTTTTCCTGTGTGCACATTAAATTTCGGTGTTAAGCTGCAATTTTGCATGTGATTCTTTTCATACATCTATAAGCGAAAGTATCCTGGATCAAGTTGTATCAGAGCAGGGCTTTTTAGATGTGAATTGCATGTTTGTATGCTAAAAAGAAACATACTTCAAAGAGGCGAAGGGGAACTAGAACCTTTCGATCCAGAAGTAGGGCGTGCACTTCGAAGAAGAAACATGGCCGAAGATGAAGCTCATATTGAAGAGGAGCGTAATTTCAGAAAGACCTTATACTCCATGGTAGAGAATGTCAATCAGTTGGTTTTAAGGCTAGAGAGAGCAAAGGGAAGAATTTCAGAAGAAATAGGTTCAACACATGGAGATGGTGGAGGAGACCCCTCTCCCTCTCCTCCCGCAAATGAAATTTCTTCTTCCCCTCACCATAATAATCCCAGAAATCCCAGGGACACATCTGAGAAACCTTTCTTAAAATTAGATGTTAAATTTGATTTTCCTATAATGGGGAAAGTAATGCAGAGAAGCTTAATAATTGGATTAGGTAGATTGAGGTATATTGCAGGATTCTATAGATCGTGGAGGATGAGGCAAAGATCCAGCTGGCCTCTCTACGGCTGCGCAACACAACTATCATTTGGTGGGAGAGAAAATTGTAGAGCAGTAAGAATGTGGGTAGACTCTTTTCCTCATGGCCTGATTTTATTTTTGTGTTAAAGGAACAATTTTATCCCTTAGGATACAAGCATAAAGCTTTGATGAATTGGAAATATTTAAGGCAAGGAAAGGGGCGGGATGTTCAAAGTTTTACAGAAGAATTTAGGAAGCAAGCACTGAATTTGGGTATTGCACTTGATGCACTTGAAGTTGTAACTAAGTATATTGGCTCACTGCATATTATATTATGCATTCATTGTTATTGTTTGAACCAACCACTATTGATTCAACCAGAATAAAAGCAATTCATATTAAGAACAAGGGCAAGAATGAAAGAGATGATCAGTTTAGAAAGCCACCATTCAAACCTCCCAATGGCAAATCCAAAGCAAAATGGAAAGGGAAGGAGAAGAAAACAACAACAACCAAAGAAGGAGAGTGGCTTTATTGCAATCACTGCAAAATGGAAGGCCACGATGATGATCACTGTTGGAAGCAGAACCCAGAAAAGTGTCCAAAGAAGTACGGAGGAAAAGGGAAGCAAAAAACAGTGGCAGTGGCACGACAAGGCCTTGGATCGGATTCGAGAGATGAAGTGTTGATCATAGCAACAGGAAAAAAAGGTACTCTTACACCTCCTGTTAATTCTAAATAGCATGAAGGCACCAGTTCTGTAGATGAGTCCCTCTCGAATGACTGAGAAACAATTGAATTATTTCATATAGAGTTGTAGTAAATCATACCAAAGTTGAACCTCTGTTTGATACTGGGTCCCAAGCAAACTTAATTGCAGAATCCTTGGTAAAGAAGCTTGGCTTAGAGACAAAACCACACCTGAAACCTTACCCGCTGGGATGGATACATGATAAAGCAAAATTGAATGTAACCCAACAGTACAAGGTCAAAGTCGTGATTGCATCTAAGCTAGTAGACGAAGTAGAGTTGGATGTAATACCATTGGATATTTGTGGTATGGTGTTAGGGAGCCCATACTTGTATGATAGAAAGGAAGTCTTTTTCCGTCAAGAAAATAAATATCAAATCACCAAGAATGGGGTCGAATATATAGTGAGGGCTCATCAAAATAAAATTAATTGCAACCTTGTAAGTGATGGACAAATGAAACGATTGGCGAATTCCAGTAAAGGATGCATGCTTATGGTTGTAAGGGAAAAAGAGGTAGAATTCGTTGATGCGTTCTAGGGCTGCGATTGGTAGAATAAATAGGAATTGACTAAATTGATTTCTAATAATGACGAGCTGTTTCAGGAACCGAAGGGATTACCTCCGAAGAGGGAAATCCAACATGAAATCCATATACAACATGACGCCCCTTTGCCAAATATTGGCATGTATAGGATGTCGGCAATTGAGATGGAAGAAATCAAGAGACAAGTGCAAGAATTGTTGGACCAAGGCATCATCAGGCCAAGCACCTCTCCGTGTGGCTCGCTGATTGTTTTAGTGCCAAAGAAAGATGACAGCTGGAGGATGTGTGTGGATTACTACACACTCAACAAGGAGGATGTGTGTGGATTACTACACACTCAACAAGATAATGGTGAAAAATCACTATCCCTTCCCACGCATAGATGATTTGTTAGACCAATTAAAAAGTGTTGTTTATTTCACAAAGTTTGATTTGTGCAGTGGATATCACCAGGTCAGAATTGCGAAGTAGGACTTGTAGAAAACCGCCTTCAAGACTAAGCAGGGGTTGTTCAAATGGACGGTGATGCCATTCGGGCTTTGCAATGCTCCAACCACCTTTATGCGGGTTATGAATGATATATTTCAGCCTTTCATTGATGAGTTTGTTCTTGTGTATTTATATGATATACTTGAACATGTGAGTCATGTAAAGAAAGTGCTTGATGTGCTGAAGAAAGAGAAACTCTTTGTAAAATTGTCAAAGTGTGAGTTCGGGAAAACCTCTTTGGGTTACCTAGGTCATATTGTTGGTCATGGTCAGTTAAAAATTGACCCCTCTAAAGTTGAAGCAATTGTAAATTAGCCTAAGCCTATTAGTGTAATCGAGGTCTGTAGCTTTCTAGGTGCAGTCCAGTATTGGAGGAGACTTATTGCTAATTTCTCTGTTATTGCAGCACCTTTGCACACATTGACAAGTGTGAAATAGGTCTTCCAATGGGGGGGAAGACAACAGAAGTCCTTCGAGTCATTGAAGGAAAATATCAGCACTGCACTAGTCTTAGCCTTACTCGATCTCCAACAGCCATTTGAGATCGAAACCGATGCCAACGGTTATGGCATGGGAGCTATACTGATGCAGCAAAAGAATCTGATTTGTTAGCATTCTGAGAAGTTTTCTCAAGCTGTGATAAACTATCCCACCTATGACAAGGAGCTTTATGCCTTGGTGCAGAGTGTGAAAAAGTGGAAACACTACCTGATTGGCAAGGAGACCATCATCCATACAGATCATCAGCCCTTGTAGTACCTTCAGTCACAAACAAAGTTGCAACAATCTCATCATTTCAGGTGGATGGGCTTTCTTCAATAGTTTCATCTGGTAATAAAGTATAAGAAGGGCACTAACAATAAAGTGGCCAATATGCTATCTCGCCCTCCTATTTATGCTTCTGTTATTTTGCATAATTCTTTGTTATCTTTTGAGAGTTATGCTGAACAATATGCTAACGATGATGAATTTAAGGTGGTTTCTGCAAAACTAACCCATGGTTCATAGGTGGAAAACTATCACTTGTAGGGGAAATTGTTGTATCACCTTGGTAAATTATGTATTCCCACAGGGGAAAGAGTACATGTAATTCGAGAGGCCCACACCTCTCTTGTGTCTGGACACTTTGGTGTCGAAAAGACTTTATGTCATGTACAAAGATTTTGTTTTTGGCCTCATATTGAAAACATTGTGACTCATTATGTAAAGGGTTGTGTGATGTGTTCTGTTTCAAATCCCTCTAATAGAAAACTTGGGCTTTACACACCACTCCCTATTCCGAGTCGTCCATGGGAAAGTGTATCAATGGACTTTGTAGGAAGTTTACCTTTGTCTAGGAAGAGTCACGACTATTTGTATGTCGTCATTGACCATTTTAGCAAAATGTATATTCTTATGCCGTGTAAAAAGCAGATTACTGCAAGGTAGACTGCTTCTATTTTCTTTCAGCATGTTTGGGTCCACTTTGGATTACCCACATCAATTGTGTCAGATCAACACTCTCGATTCCTTGGAGAGTTTTGGACCAGTTTGTGGAGGATGATGGACACCAAATTGAAAAGAAGCACGACATTTCATCCGTAGACCAAAGGACAGATAGAGGTTGTTAACCGTACCGTGGTACATTTGTTACGAGGCTATTGTGGGAAACATCCCAAGTTGTGGGATGAGAATCTCCCTTATGTACACCACTCCTACAACCGAGTAGTGCATTCTTCTACGCAGGTTCACCATTCGAGACATGTTTTGGTTACCTACCAAAGGACCCTTTCGATATGGTCTTTGGAAGGGAATATGGCTCTAGTGGACATAATGATAGGGAAAAAGCTCAATAGTTCATTCAGTGAGTCCAATTGATTCACCAAGAAGTGCAAGAGATTAGAAACTGTGCCCACCTCATCAGTAATTTTGAACCCAAATATTTTGATGAGTTGCCCAAAGACATCATCCTCGACAAAAGAACCAGGACTTGATGGCGAGGAGATGTAGAATACCTTCGAGTTGGTTTCAAGGGAATGAACCCCAGTAAGGCTAGATGGCTGGAGAAAGAGAAAGTGAGGCAACAATTCCCTCACTTTCCAATTGACTAATGAAAATATTTTAGCGGTCCAAAAGCTCCTCAATGGGGAGGATTGATCTAGGTGGATCTTCAGATTCAATGGCATGGAAAAGCTCAGAAATAAAAATGCTTAGAATGAAGTCAATTCAGGACCAGAGTGTATATCTCATCATCTTGATTCCAATGGTGCGAATGGTAATCAAATCCGAGACTGGATGGTGAAGTTATCACGAAAGGAAGGTTGCTCTGTTCCTTAAGAAAATGAGGATTTTCCTTTAAAAAAATGGGTTTGAAGCCTTAAAGGAAAAATCACAATTGGAGGGTTCATGGAGGCAGACTTAAGAAAGACGTAGTTGAACCCCCGATCGCCGATCCCCGATTAAATCGGATCGGTGACCGGAGGGCGATCGGGTCAGAGGAAGGTCTTATATTATATATTTTATATATATATATATTATATAAATATATAGATATATATTGGCAATATCAAAGTAGGCAGAGCGATCGACGAAATTGTTATCGGGACACTGGGGAAATATATGAGTGGGATGCCGATGCGATCGACTGACGACAATATTGGTGGTCGGCATTTCCCCGGTTATAGGGCCTTAGAGACAGTGATACACCGATTGCGATATCAGGCTTGGACTCGATAAGAATATAAGCCTGATTTGATAAATTTTTAAGTCTGGGTAAATGGTTTTTGATCATATTTTCAGTGTTTTTTGGGATTTTTAGAGTCTTATTGCCTAAACGATAAAACACTGTTTTATGGGTCAGTTATGCCCACCTATCCTTCCACGCCACCGGACTTTATTGTGAACCAGACAACCTCGATTTAAATGGGATTATTTCCAAAAAACCCATTATAAAAACATGATGGTTGGGAGAGCATGTGAGGAGGCATTTTGCAACACACTGTTTCAGTTGGCAGGAGGATGAGAGTGCATTTTGTCTGTTTGGGACAAGTTTCAGATGTTTTCAGCCCCTTTTAGCGCCAAAAATGCTTTAATGTTGCCCACTTCTTCGCTGAGGTCTCCATTTCACAGCCATTAGTCAAAATGGAGGTATAAGCCTCTTTTTATGTAGCTGATGATTGTAATTCCCTTCTTTTCATGCCATTTAATATAAAGGCCTCCCCATTGTTCGAGCTGGGCCCAGAGATGTAGTCCGAATTGGACGAACTCCTTATCAACCTTTCGTGTCTTCTTTTTGTGCCTTTTATGTGTTACCTTCTTCTTTTCCTATGTGCACATTAAATTTCGGTGTTAAGCTGCAATTTTGCATGTGATTCTTTTCATAAATCTATAAGAGAAAGTATCATGGATCATTATGTGTGCATGCTTGTGTTGATGTTTCTCATGTTTATTATGTTATGAGTTATTTTTACTTTCATATTATAATAAGCTAATATCGTGGATGTGTGTTGAAAATTGATAATCTCACAAATGACTTTAAAATTGATATAAAGGCCATATCTACTGATTCACCCCCCTCTTAGTAGTGATATAGTTCCAACAAATAGGTGCGACTGAACTTAGTCCAAAAACCCATGAACTCGATCTCCTTCATACCAGAACTCAACATCCTCAATAGACCCTAAATTTAGACTCCTTAACAATAGAATTCGGCCTCAATAGGCCTCAAATATAACATAAATTCTTCCCAAGAATTATGAAAACAATCCTTCCAACTTGACTTCACTTCCAACTCAACTTCCAATTGGGATTTAATTCTCTTGGTTCATGAGATATGATCCTTAGACTTGTTCCTTTGTAGACCTGAAAAAATAAATTGAATTTGTTGCCCAAATGAGTCACACGAGTGTCATAATTATACTAAATTGGGTGGCTTTGAGGGCCGACTTGCTTGGCTGACTTGGAAAAATATACAATGAATATTCTATGAATCATTTCTCCTCGACCGTGAGGAGTTAGAAGGCGTGCCATATACCACTGAAAATGTCTCGAAATATCTATTTAATTATGTATCTTTACCTTTCATTTAGACATCCTTTGACATTAATAACAACCATTTTTAACAATCTCCCCCTTTGTTATGGATGACAATATTTTGATATATGATTCTTTTGACAAGTGCCCCCCCTACGTGCATTCTCTCTTCCTTTTACATCGATAGCAAAGGGTGCTCCCCATGAGTTTATGCTTCCTTCACTAAGATAAATAAGACATCACTCCCAACTTCTATTGAAAATATTCAAAGGTTTCTTTAGGCAAAGGCTTGGTAAAGATATCAACAATCATTTATTTGGTGCCAATATATTCCATGTTAACATTCTGCTCGACTACATGTTCTTTGAAGAAATTATATATGATTGGAATATGCTTTTTTTTTAGTGCATTAAAATATTTTTTGAGATATTGACTGCACTAGTATTTTTGTAGAAAATGATAATTGGCTAATCATATTCCACTTTGATGTTCTACAAAGTTTATTTCATCCAAAGAACTTGGCTACAAAAATATGTTTCTGCTATGTATTCAACTTCAAATATAGAAAGAGAAGTTAATAATTGCTTTATGCTTGACCAAGACATAAGGAAATCTCTTGGGAAAAGTGCACTCCCACTGATGTTTTTTTGTCATCAATGCTACATGTCCAATCAACACATGTGTACACTGTTAATGTGAAATATGTACTCTTAGGATGTTGAAGTATGTAATTAGGTTCGGTTTTCATAAATATGAATTGTACTCTTGATTCTTGTATACTGTAAAAATAAAGGAAAATTATTATTATTATTTTTGTAGCATGGGTTTCATGCTTAAGGTAAATTTATTTGTAGTTCAAGCACCCATTGAGTGCTTCTAGGGTTTGTCATAGATTCAAGAAGTTAATTGAGTCATTTTCATATATGAAAGACCCCATTGGGCATCTTATATTATGTCAATAAAAAATTATTTGAGTCATAAAATGTGGCAAAGTCCCTCCAAGGCAAGTCGACGTAAGTAAAGAACAAGTCGGCCTACAAGACAAGACAAGTTGGCCTCATGATGATATTTTGAGCTCCTTGGAAGGTATAATTGTCCTATCAACCTCATTTGAGGATCACTCACTCACAATAAAAAGGAAGTTCGATCAAGGAAGATAAGGAGTTTGAGTCTAAGAAGAAATGAGTATCTTGGACAAGTAAAGTTCACAATAAGAAACCAAGTTGATGAAGGGAATTTTTATGGATGCTACCTCCCACACATGAAAAGATTAGGGCATCCTATTTGTTGCATCAAAAATGAATTGCAGTCTTCGCAAAGGAGGCTGAAGTGTGAAGTAGAAGATCAAGAAAAGAAGCTAAGTACCTTAGAAGAGAAGAGCCAACACAATGAAGGAGAACAAGTCTTTATTCTACCCTAAAACAACTACACGTGCGAATTTGCAGAAAGTGCAAGAGGTCCAACAAGCACAAACTTGAAGCAGTAAGTTGAATCTCTGAAGTAAAGTAAAAATTTTATGATATAAAACTAGTTTGACTTAGGTTAACTTAGGGAAGAGAAGACTCATCAAAGGAGCAGTTTGGAGTAGTTTGAATTGGTGTTGGAGGGATCTTTGACAAGGGTCTTAGGTATTGAAATTCATCATTTTAAGATTCTATAAGAAGAGAATAATTCTTGTGGGTTTTCATCTCAAGAGGAGAGGTTTTGGCCCTGGCTAGCAACCTACATTTTGTGTCCTCTTGTCTCATTAATATTAATTGTTTGGTAGTTATTTGATGATACAAGAACACTATAATAATCAAGATAAGAATAATTTAACTACAAGTATATCGCGTTAAGTAAAAGAATATCACAAGTAGTTTTCAAAGTAAGATAAATTAGCCTAATATATGTGCCCTAGATTTCTTAACATGGTATCAAAGCTAAGGTGACAAGAAGAAGAAAAGGAAACTTGAAGATCATACAATTGGAGAAGGATACATAAGGACCAAGCAGCAAGGAAAACAAAAGGCATCACGAAGGACTATCCATCACATTTCAAGGATCACATCATCACATCTCTTGGAAGAAGAAGAAGACCTCAAAGACCCTACCTCCATTCAAAGAAGGATTCTACACATTAAGCATTCTTGGGAAGATTATACATTCTACAATCATCAACCAAAGGAAGCAAGACAATGTAATTCATCATCAAAGTGATCTCCCTGACATTGAAGAAAGGATCACATCCTTAAAGAATATAATCTCTTATCTAACAAAAGAAGCATTGTATTTTGAAGAAAGAAGATCATCAATAAATCATCATCAAGGAGGTATCTTCAATTGTCAACAACAAAGGAGTAGAAGTCAACATCATCAAGAAGGCATCAAGTTGAAGATATCATCATCAAAAGGAGCATCTTCAATTGACAAGTAAGTATTCTATATTTTTATGTTTCAATCTATAATGACTTCTTTCTGCAAGGAGAACAACAAACTTGTTGGGTCATCGAATTACCTTACATGGAAGAAGAGAACTGAGATTTGATCCTAAAAAAAAATGAAGTTAGTGAATATGTCATGGGATCAGTCACCAAACCTTCTCAAGAGAAATCTCAAGCACTATCAAAGTACATGAAAGGAGAAATATGTTGGAAATAATACTGAGAGGGGGGGGGGGGGGGAATCAGTATTATCAAGTCAAATATTCCTTTTTCACAACAGATGATATACGCTACTTCAGTTAGTTAAACCCGCGTTTATACGCAACTATGTAGAAGGAAACTCACGTATACAAAACATAATTTTAATTTACTTAATATTTCTGATGATGAATGTTAATCTGTGACGCAGAATCAAATAACCAGTAACTAGAGACAATAAAGCAGAGCAGAAAAACAATCACATACAAGAAGACAAGATATATGGTGGAAACCCAATGTGGGTGAAAACCACCTGCTGCAATTCGTCTCTATCTTCTTTTAAATTAGAAACTTCTTTTACAATGTACTGGTGCAGTCCTTTACCAGTACGCAGGCTGCAACCTGCAGAGAGC
>APFE030036420.1:18402-43601 GCA_000404065.3 Pinus taeda
AATCCATTAGGTTTATTAATCTAAGGGTTCATATTCCTAGGGTATAATATTATTCATAAGGTTTATAATTTTAATCCTAGGGTTTAACTTAAACCTCTTGGGTTTATAATCCATTGGGTTTATAATATTCTATCAATATGAAAATCAACCATGGTCAATGATGGTCAACCATGTTTATTTTAGGGGTTATAATATTTAGATCCTTTGATTTAATATTATTCTTATTGGGTTTATATTCCCTTGGGATTTTAGTATTAATCCATTGTATTTATTATTCCATTTGGTTTATAATATCAATCTCTTGGGTTTGTTAATCTAAGGGTTCATATTCTTAGGGTGTAATATTATTCGTAGGGTTTATAACATTAATCCTAGGATTTAATATAAATCCCTTTGGTTTATAATCATGGTCAACCATGATCAACCAAGGTCCAATTTCATATTATGACAAAGATTGTCTCAATATGAAAATCAACCATGATCAACCATTGTAAACCATCGTCAACCATGGTCACTCGTTGTCAACCCTTGTCCAACATCACACTGTAACAAAGATTGTATTAATATGAAAATAAACCATGGTCAACCATATCCAATCATGGTCAACCATGGTCAAATGTCACATTTTGACAAAGATTATCTCAAAATGAAAATCATTCATGGTCAATCATGGTCAATATGAAAATCAATCATGGTCAATCATTTTCAACCATGGTCGAACGTCACATTGTGACAAGCTTTGTCTCAATATGAAAATCAACCATTTCCAACCATGGTCAACCATGGTCAATAATCATCAATATTCATGGTCACATTATGATAAATATTGTTTCATGATCCAACGTCACATTGTCAGAACCATTGTCATCAATGGTCAACCATGGTCCAACATCCCATTGTGACAAATATTTTCAATTTGAGAGTCAACCATGGTCCACCAAGGTCAACCATGATCAACCATGCTCAACCATGCTCAACCATAGTCCAACATGACATTGTGACAAAGGTTCTCTCAATATGAAAATCAAACATGTTCAACCATGGTCCAACATCGCATTGTGACAAATATTGTCCCAATATGAACATCAACCATGGTGAACCAATTTTGTTTTAGGGTTTATAATATTTATCTTAGGATTTATATACCTTGGGTTTACAATATTAATCTTTTGTGTTTTTGTGTTTTTAGTATTAATCCCTTGATTTTATTATTGCCTTGGGTTTATAATATCAATCCCATAGGTTTATTAATCTAAAGGTTCATGTTCCTAGGGTATAATATTATTGATAGGATTTATAATATTACTTTTAGAGTTTAATATATTATCCCTTGGTTTTACAATATTAATCCTAGGGTTTACAATATTAATCCTTTTGGTTTATTAATTTTAGAGTTTATATTCCTATGGTTTAATATTCATCCAAGAGTTTAACGTTATTCCTTTAGTTTATAATCCCTTGGGGTTTTAATATTAATCCATTGGGTTTATTAATCCATTTCGTTTATAATATTAATAATAAGGTTCATCACATGAACCTTCAACGTTAATGATTATTTTAGGGTTTATAATTTTTATTTTAGGCTCTATATCCCTTCGTTTTATAATATTAATATCTTTGGGTTTAACATTAGTACCTTGGGTTTATAATCCCTTTATTTTTTAGTATTAATCCATTGGGTTTGTAATATTAATCATATGATTTATAAAAGGTTTAATATTAATCATATGGTTTATATTTGTAGGGTTTAATGTTAATCCTAGGGCCTAATGTTATTCCCATGGGTTTATAATATTAATCCTAAGGTTTATAATATTAATCATATTGTTTATATTCCTACGGTTTAATGTTAATCCTAGGGTCTAATGTTATTCCAATCGATTTATAATTCCTTGTGTTTTTAATTTTAATTCAGTGAATTTATTAATACCTTGGGTTTATGATATTAATCTTAAGATTTAATATTAACCCCTTAAGTTTATAATCCTTTGGTTTTATAGTATTAATCATTTAGGTTTATTAATCTTAGGGTTTATATTCCTAGGATTTAATATTAATACTAAGCTTTAATGGTATTCCCATGGTTTAAATTATCTTAGGTTTCTTAATACAATATGTTTATAATGTTAATCCTAAGGCTTATAATATTAATATTAGAGCTTAATGTTTATTTTAGGGTTTATATCCCTTCACTTTATAATATTTATTCCTTGTGTTTAATATTATTCTCATGGGTTTATAATCCCTTGGTTTATGAGTCCCTTGTGTTAATGAATCCATTAGGTTTATAATATTAAGCATAAGGTTCATGATATGAATCTTCAGGTCTAATGTCTATTTTAGGGTTTATAATATTTATTGTAAGGTCAATATCTCTTTAGTTTATAATATTAATTCATTTCATTTGATATTATTCGCTTGGGTTTATAATTCCTTCGGTTTTTAGTATTAATAACTTGGGTTTATTAGTCCCTTGGGATTATAATATCAAGGGTTTGTTACTATAAGATTGGAATGGTATAACAACGTCTCCAACATAATATTTTGATAAACATTGTCTCAATATGAAAATGAGTCTAACAATCATCGTCGCAATGTTACATTACATTATAACTTATTCAATGTTGCATTGTTACATTACAAAACTTGGATTTAATACAAGGTTTATTATAGTAGGGCCTTTTAGTATTTGGGTTATAATATTAAAGTTTAATATTGGGTTTATAATGCGTAGTATTAGGGTTTATAATATTAATCTTAGGGTTTACTATTAATCCCTTGTGTTTATCAATCCCTTGGGTCTTTAATATCAATGCTTTGGTCTTATCAATCCCTTAGGTTTATAATATTAATCCCTTGCGTTTAAAGTTATCCCCCTCATCACATAATCCATTAAGTTTATAATATTAATCCCTTATGTTTATTAATTCCTTGGATTTATAGTATTAATCTCTTGTGTTTATAATATTAATCTTAGGGATTATATTCCTAGGGTCGAATGTTATTCCCTTGGGATCTTAATATTAATCCAATGGGTTTATTAATCTCTTGGTTTTATAATATTAATCCTAAGGTTTATAATATTAATCATAAGGTTTATATTTATAGGTTTTAATATTAAACATATGGTTTATAATATTAATCTTAGGGATTAATATCAATCCCTTAACATTATAATTCTTTGGGTTTATAGTATTAATGTTGAGTTTATTAATCTTAGGGTTTATATTCCTACAATTTAATATTAATATCTTAGGGTTTACTATTAATCCCTTTGGTTTTAAAATTAATCCTTTGGGTTTATCAATCTCTTAGGTTTATAATATTAATCCTTTTGGTTTATCAATTCCTTAGATTTATAGTATTAATCTTTTAGGTTTATAATATTAATCCTAAGGTCTATGATATTAATCTTAGGGTTTATATTTCGAGGGTTTAATATTAATCCTAGGTCTAATGTTATTCCCTTGGGTTTTTAATATTAATCCAATGGGTTTATTAATCCTTTAGTTTTATAATATTATTCTTAGGGTTTAATGTTTATTTTAGTGCTTATATCGCTTTGGTTTATAATATTAATTCCTTGGGTTTGACATTATTACCATGGGTTTATCATTCCCTTGCATTTATGATATAAATCCATTAGGTTTATTAATCTAAGGGTTCATATTCCTAGGGTATAATATTATTCATAAGGTTTATAATTTTAATCCTAGGGTTTAACTTAAACCTCTTGGGTTTATAATCCATTGGGTTTATAATATTCTATCAATATGAAAATCAACCATGGTCAATGATGGTCAACCATGTTTATTTTAGGGGTTATAATATTTAGATCCTTTGATTTAATATTATTCTTATTGGGTTTATATTCCCTTGGGATTTTAGTATTAATCCATTGTATTTATTATTCCATTTGGTTTATAATATCAATCTCTTGGGTTTGTTAATCTAAGGGTTCATATTCTTAGGGTGTAATATTATTCGTAGGGTTTATAACATTAATCCTAGGATTTAATATAAATCCCTTTGGTTTATAATCATGGTCAACCATGATCAACCAAGGTCCAATTTCATATTATGACAAAGATTGTCTCAATATGAAAATCAACCATGATCAACCATTGTAAACCATCGTCAACCATGGTCACTCGTTGTCAACCCTTGTCCAACATCACACTGTAACAAAGATTGTATTAATATGAAAATAAACCATGGTCAACCATATCCAATCATGGTCAACCATGGTCAAATGTCACATTTTGACAAAGATTATCTCAAAATGAAAATCATTCATGGTCAATCATGGTCAATATGAAAATCAATCATGGTCAATCATTTTCAACCATGGTCGAACGTCACATTGTGACAAGCTTTGTCTCAATATGAAAATCAACCATTTCCAACCATGGTCAACCATGGTCAATAATCATCAATATTCATGGTCACATTATGATAAATATTGTTTCATGATCCAACGTCACATTGTCAGAACCATTGTCATCAATGGTCAACCATGGTCCAACATCCCATTGTGACAAATATTTTCAATTTGAGAGTCAACCATGGTCCACCAAGGTCAACCATGATCAACCATGCTCAACCATGCTCAACCATAGTCCAACATGACATTGTGACAAAGGTTCTCTCAATATGAAAATCAAACATGTTCAACCATGGTCCAACATCGCATTGTGACAAATATTGTCCCAATATGAACATCAACCATGGTGAACCAATTTTGTTTTAGGGTTTATAATATTTATCTTAGGATTTATATACCTTGGGTTTACAATATTAATCTTTTGTGTTTTTGTGTTTTTAGTATTAATCCCTTGATTTTATTATTGCCTTGGGTTTATAATATCAATCCCATAGGTTTATTAATCTAAAGGTTCATGTTCCTAGGGTATAATATTATTGATAGGATTTATAATATTACTTTTAGAGTTTAATATATTATCCCTTGGTTTTACAATATTAATCCTAGGGTTTACAATATTAATCCTTTTGGTTTATTAATTTTAGAGTTTATATTCCTATGGTTTAATATTCATCCAAGAGTTTAACGTTATTCCTTTAGTTTATAATCCCTTGGGGTTTTAATATTAATCCATTGGGTTTATTAATCCATTTCGTTTATAATATTAATAATAAGGTTCATCACATGAACCTTCAACGTTAATGATTATTTTAGGGTTTATAATTTTTATTTTAGGCTCTATATCCCTTCGTTTTATAATATTAATATCTTTGGGTTTAACATTAGTACCTTGGGTTTATAATCCCTTTATTTTTTAGTATTAATCCATTGGGTTTGTAATATTAATCATATGATTTATAAAAGGTTTAATATTAATCATATGGTTTATATTTGTAGGGTTTAATGTTAATCCTAGGGCCTAATGTTATTCCCATGGGTTTATAATATTAATCCTAAGGTTTATAATATTAATCATATTGTTTATATTCCTACGGTTTAATGTTAATCCTAGGGTCTAATGTTATTCCAATCGATTTATAATTCCTTGTGTTTTTAATTTTAATTCAGTGAATTTATTAATACCTTGGGTTTATGATATTAATCTTAAGATTTAATATTAACCCCTTAAGTTTATAATCCTTTGGTTTTATAGTATTAATCATTTAGGTTTATTAATCTTAGGGTTTATATTCCTAGGATTTAATATTAATACTAAGCTTTAATGGTATTCCCATGGTTTAAATTATCTTAGGTTTCTTAATACAATATGTTTATAATGTTAATCCTAAGGCTTATAATATTAATATTAGAGCTTAATGTTTATTTTAGGGTTTATATCCCTTCACTTTATAATATTTATTCCTTGTGTTTAATATTATTCTCATGGGTTTATAATCCCTTGGTTTATGAGTCCCTTGTGTTAATGAATCCATTAGGTTTATAATATTAAGCATAAGGTTCATGATATGAATCTTCAGGTCTAATGTCTATTTTAGGGTTTATAATATTTATTGTAAGGTCAATATCTCTTTAGTTTATAATATTAATTCATTTCATTTGATATTATTCACTTGGGTTTATAATTCCTTCGGTTTTTAGTATTAATAACTTGGGTTTATTAGTCCCTTGGGATTATAATATCAAGGGTTTGTTACTATAAGATTGGAATGGTATAACAACGTCTCCAACATAATATTTTGATAAACATTGTCTCAATATGAAAATGAGTCTAACAATCATCGTCGCAATGTTACATTACATTATAACTTATTCAATGTTGCATTGTTACATTACAAAACTTGGATTTAATACAAGGTTTATTATAGTAGGGCCTTTTAGTATTTGGGTTATAATATTAAAGTTTAATATTGGGTTTATAATGCGTAGTATTAGGGTTTATAATATTAATCTTAGGGTTTACTATTAATCCCTTGTGTTTATCAATCCCTTGGGTCTTTAATATCAATGCTTTGGTCTTATCAATCCCTTAGGTTTATAATATTAATCCCTTGCGTTTAAAGTTATCCCCCTCATCACATAATCCATTAAGTTTATAATATTAATCCCTTATGTTTATTAATTCCTTGGATTTATAGTATTAATCTCTTGTGTTTATAATATTAATCTTAGGGATTATATTCCTAGGGTCGAATGTTATTCCCTTGGGATCTTAATATTAATCCAATGGGTTTATTAATCTCTTGGTTTTATAATATTAATCCTAAGGTTTATAATATTAATCATAAGGTTTATATTTATAGGTTTTAATATTAAACATATGGTTTATAATATTAATCTTAGGGATTAATATCAATCCCTTAACATTATAATTCTTTGGGTTTATAGTATTAATGTTGAGTTTATTAATCTTAGGGTTTATATTCCTACAATTTAATATTAATATCTTAGGGTTTACTATTAATCCCTTTGGTTTTAAAATTAATCCTTTGGGTTTATCAATCTCTTAGGTTTATAATATTAATCCTTTTGGTTTATCAATTCCTTAGATTTATAGTATTAATCTTTTAGGTTTATAATATTAATCCTAAGGTCTATGATATTAATCTTAGGGTTTATATTTCGAGGGTTTAATATTAATCCTAGGTCTAATGTTATTCCCTTGGGTTTTTAATATTAATCCAATGGGTTTATTAATCCTTTAGTTTTATAATATTATTCTTAGGGTTTAATGTTTATTTTAGTGCTTATATCGCTTTGGTTTATAATATTAATTCCTTGTGTTTGACATTATTACCATGGGTTTATCATTCCCTTGCATTTATGATATAAATCCATTAGGTTTATTAATCTAAGGGTTCATATTCCTAGGGTATAATATTATTCATAAGGTTTATAATTTTAATCCTAGGGTTTAACTTAAACCTCTTGGGTTTATAATCCATTGGGTTTATAATATTCTATCAATATGAAAATCAACCATGGTCAATGATGGTCAACCATGTTTATTTTAGGGGTTATAATATTTAGATCCTTTGATTTAATATTATTCTTATTGGGTTTATATTCCCTTGGGATTTTAGTATTAATCCATTGTATTTATTATTCCATTTGGTTTATAATATCAATCTCTTGGGTTTGTTAATCTAAGGGTTCATATTCTTAGGGTGTAATATTATTCGTAGGGTTTATAACATTAATCCTAGGATTTAATATAAATCCCTTTGGTTTATAATCATGGTCAACCATGATCAACCAAGGTCCAATTTCATATTATGACAAAGATTGTCTCAATATGAAAATCAACCATGATCAACCATTGTAAACCATCGTCAACCATGGTCACTCATTGTCAACCCTTGTCCAACATCACACTGTAACAAAGATTGTATTAATATGAAAATAAACCATGGTCAACCATATCCAATCATGGTCAACCATGGTCAAATGTCACATTTTGACAAAGATTATCTCAAAATGAAAATCATTCATGGTCAATCATGGTCAATATGAAAATCAATCATGGTCAATCATTTTCAACCATGGTCGAACGTCACATTGTGACAAGCTTTGTCTCAATATGAAAATCAACCATTTCCAACCATGGTCAACCATGGTCAATAATCATCAATATTCATGGTCACATTATGATAAATATTGTTTCATGATCCAACGTCACATTGTCAGAACCATTGTCATCAATGGTCAACCATGGTCCAACATCCCATTGTGACAAATATTTTCAATTTGAGAGTCAACCATGGTCCACCAAGGTCAACCATGATCAACCATGCTCAACCATGCTCAACCATAGTCCAACATGACATTGTGACAAAGGTTCTCTCAATATGAAAATCAAACATGTTCAACCATGGTCCAACATCGCATTGTGACAAATATTGTCCCAATATGAACATCAACCATGGTGAACCAATTTTGTTTTAGGGTTTATAATATTTATCTTAGGATTTATATACCTTGGGTTTACAATATTAATCTTTTGTGTTTTTGTGTTTTTAGTATTAATCCCTTGATTTTATTATTGCCTTGGGTTTATAATATCAATCCCATAGGTTTATTAATCTAAAGGTTCATGTTCCTAGGGTATAATATTATTGATAGGATTTATAATATTACTTTTAGAGTTTAATATATTATCCCTTGGTTTTACAATATTAATCCTAGGGTTTACAATATTAATCCTTTTGGTTTATTAATTTTAGAGTTTATATTCCTATGGTTTAATATTCATCCAAGAGTTTAACGTTATTCCTTTAGTTTATAATCCCTTGGGGTTTTAATATTAATCCATTGGGTTTATTAATCCATTTCGTTTATAATATTAATAATAAGGTTCATCACATGAACCTTCAACGTTAATGATTATTTTAGGGTTTATAATTTTTATTTTAGGCTCTATATCCCTTCGTTTTATAATATTAATATCTTTGGGTTTAACATTAGTACCTTGGGTTTATAATCCCTTTATTTTTTAGTATTAATCCATTGGGTTTGTAATATTAATCATATGATTTATAAAAGGTTTAATATTAATCATATGGTTTATATTTGTAGGGTTTAATGTTAATCCTAGGGCCTAATGTTATTCCCATGGGTTTATAATATTAATCCTAAGGTTTATAATATTAATCATATTGTTTATATTCCTACGGTTTAATGTTAATCCTAGGGTCTAATGTTATTCCAATCGATTTATAATTCCTTGTGTTTTTAATTTTAATTCAGTGAATTTATTAATACCTTGGGTTTATGATATTAATCTTAAGATTTAATATTAACCCCTTAAGTTTATAATCCTTTGGTTTTATAGTATTAATCATTTAGGTTTATTAATCTTAGGGTTTATATTCCTAGGATTTAATATTAATACTAAGCTTTAATGGTATTCCCATGGTTTAAATTATCTTAGGTTTCTTAATACAATATGTTTATAATGTTAATCCTAAGGCTTATAATATTAATATTAGAGCTTAATGTTTATTTTAGGGTTTATATCCCTTCACTTTATAATATTTATTCCTTGTGTTTAATATTATTCTCATGGGTTTATAATCCCTTGGTTTATGAGTCCCTTGTGTTTATGAAATCAATCCCTTTGGTTTATTAATCTAAGGATTCATATTCCTAGGGTATAATATTATTCACGAGATTTATAATAGTAATCCTAGGGTCTAATTTAAATCTCTTGGATTATATAATCCATTGAATTTATAATACAGATTCCTTGGGTTTATTAAATCTCTTGGTTTAGAATATTATGATTAATATGTGATTGTGTTTAAATAAACTATAATAATATATATTATAAAAAAACATAGTATAATATTAATATAAATAACCATTTATTATTTATTATCATTCTTTAGCAAATTACAAATATTTATTTTTAATAGTTATTTTATATTATACACTAATAATTATTAATGTGGTTTGATGTTAAGTATATTCATGCATATATCAACCAGATTTAATAATGTAGTTATAAATATATCTAAATATATATCTATCAGCCTATATCAACTACATTAATAAAATAAATTCTACTAATTAATATTATAATATATTATTATATTTATTTTTTAAACTTACTTTAATTCGTAAACAAATCAGAAATGAGCATGTAATGGTCTCTGAAAGAGAGATATGACTGTGTCCAAGGGCGACATCATTGTAGTGGTTGTAGTAGAAATGAGCATGTAATGGTCTCTTAAAGAGAGATATGACTGTGTCCAAGGGCTACATCATTGTAGTGGTTGTAGTAGAGATGGCTGTGGTTTATTATATTGTTGTTTATTGTTTAGAATATTTTTTGGAAATCTAGTTCCCAGGAGATTCGTCTATTTAATCTTATGATTTCTTTGTTTCTTGCTAAAATATCAAATTTTGTTTTTACCTATATATGTAAATAGGTATACATTAATGGATTTTCAATGAAAATTTTAAATTTTATTATAATAAATAATTTTTTTTTTTAATCTATATATGTATAAAGGTATATATATGAAAAAATATATATATATATATGAAAGGGTTTTAAGAAATTTTAAAGATATGATTAATGAATCAGGTTAATCGGTATGGTTTAAGGCTGGGTAGTTATAAAATTAGTTTCAAAATTGGAGTTTATTGGGTTAGTGTAGGAATTCGGTAAAATAATTCAAAAAATTTAGTAGTAGGAATGTTGGAATGAATTTTTTTAATAGTTAAAATGAATTGATCATTATCAAAAATTTCTCGAGTGAAATTTAACAATTATAAATTAGATTTACAAAAATTCTCTTTAACTACCAAAGCTACAAATCCCTAGACAAAAAGTATGGAGTCCCTGCGGTCTGCAGTAGATTAAGAACATCGTTCGAGTGGCCATGTTTTTGAAAGTATGTCATAATGCACTCGATTTGCTAGCACTGAGATGAATTGTTCCTCAAAATTCATGTCTCACAAAAGGTTGAAAGAGGAGGTTAGACAATAGGAATATGATTAGAGTTTGATCAAGGTGAAGCAATTCCTTTATCAGCATTGTAGGCTTAGCCAATCGATTGAAAAAAGCTAATTTATCGTTAACAATATATAAATAACTAAAAACTTTGATGGCCTCCCGCCGATTCTAATACACCTGTTGTTGACAAGACTTGGCGTCCGGAACGAATTTATGGTTGACTTAAATTATTGGTACGTTATCTCGGTAATCGATTTAGGGTTATTACTCGGCCCGTCGGTTAACGCTCCACACCTGCCGGTTCTCGCACATTTTGTCAACTGTTGCCCCGTTCATTTGTCATTTGCACTCCTCCGCTGCGCCGAAAGGCTTGCTCTGTGACTGTGGAGAAACCTTCGTCTTTCGTTGTTCTAGTTTCAACTGTTGTTTGTATGGGTCTCAATGGTCCACTACTGCTATGGAGGTGAGACTTCGATGGCCTGTAAAGGCACCTTTTTTCTCTGCACGATGATAACCTTGTTCACTGTGTATTGACTGGTTTTTCCTATGCACACACTGCTTCTATTCGTCTGGTTGATGAATTTTCTTTCGTGACAGGTCTTCCTCCGAGCTTCCGCGCTTCGACCTGGTTGCAAAGGTAAATTTTTGTTCTTTGTTGGACTGTTTCAACCCTTATCGCTCCAACCCTAACGCCTTTCGCTACTGTTCTTTAGGACATGGTGGTCATTTTCAGTTTCTCGACCCTGTCTCCTTGGCTACAGGTGAGATTCTGCGCCTAATCTTTATCTGGTTATGATTTTCACTGATTATTTGTATCTGTGTATGGTGCTAATCCCGCTCTCGTTCCGTTGCAGGTAATTTCATGTGGTCGGCTCCGTGGTTCGTTGTGCTCCACGCTCCCTGTCAAATCATCTGGCTCTTCACCTTATGGGTAGTGCCTCCCCATTTAGTTGTCTGTAATTTATTTGTAGTTCTGAGTGTATTTGTGGGTAGTCCGTCTTCTAAGTGGAAAAAGAAATGGTTCTGTCAAGCTGTGTAACCCTCCTTCGGTTCCAATCATTGATCTCGGCCCTTGCTTCTGTAATATGGTCACTTAGTTTGTTTTTGTTAAAACCCTTGATGGGTATTCAGCGGTTTCGAGCACTTGTTCTATAAGTCGATGCTGGTTATTTAGTGAGAGGGTTGCTCGTTGATTCGAGCCCTCGTCCTGTAGCTTTTACGGTTCAGTTATTAGAAACCCTCGGTTTTATTCAACCCCTGTCTGCCAGTTCTGGTGGTGACTTCTTACTGTATTTATTTTGGTTCTTGGTTGTAACAAATATTTGCCCGAAACTTTGTTTCGAGACTCTGTTCCTTTAATGAAATGGTTATTCGAAAGAAATGGGAAATGCCTATACTGTATGTGCTTTATTACAATATATTTATGAAATGATTCAGATACATATTTGTCACATTCTGCATTTACTCTGTTCTTAAATATGCTATGAGGGTTTGTTTTTCGGTTTACCTGAAAGTTTACTTATATGCCGAATTCTCATTCGCTTCTGTCTGGAAATGTTAATTATATCACTGTGCTCTGTTCTTTTCGTAAATTTCGTTCCGCCTGAAGATTGTCTGCACTCGCAGTTTCTCGTTATCCTTTCTGTAGGTGGCAGCTGTATCTCTATGCTGCTCTGCTCTTTACGTTGCTTCTCTGTCTTATTGTTCCAACCAATTTGTTACACAAAAAACTATATTATGATGCCTGAAAATTCACTATGCAGTGGTGATATAATTGTGAAATAGAATAAAATATTTATTTGAAAAAAAATGATTGTCTCTGTTTTTTCTTCTATCTGAGGAATCGTTTACAATGCTTCTCTGTTTTCTTTTATTCCCCTGAGGCATAACTGTTCTTTACTCCAGTAGAACTGCCCCAACAGAATTGATAATTGTTTAAACTAATACATTTCATGAAGACACTAACTAATTAACAACCTACTTTCTGATGCTAATTCCTAATTAAAAATAACAGTTCACAGTTTTTAATTTACCTGGTCCTATCGACCTTTTGGAAAATAAAAACAAGTAAATAAAATAAAACAACTCACAAGTTTTGACACCTGTCCAACTATGCATATGTGACTGTGTGTTCTGGTCTCTCCATGAGACTGTCAACCACCTTCTATCTCCTCAGTGCTGGATGCTCCTGCATCAGGCTCCCGGGGTGGCAAAAAGTCATGGCTCCGTTCCATGAGGTCGTCGACAGAATAGCCTGCTTTCTGTATTTGCGTTGCGTTAAGCCACGAGTTGTCCTCTATTGGACGGTTCTTCCATTTCACTAGATACCGCAAATACTCCTTCCTGCGTGTGCGCTTAGCTACTTGTGTGTCCAGAATCCCTTCGATCTCAACGGGTGGTGCCATCGGCATCTGTCTCGTCCACGAATCTCCTTCACATTTGGTGTCCCGCGGTGGCTCTGCTGTTGCATTATCTGTTGAACCTGTGACATGAGGAAACAGATCTGCCACGTTAAAAATAGGGGAAATACCAATCCCTGGTGGCAACTGTAATTCATAGCCATTCGTAGAAAATTTGCGAATGATCTTGCAGGGCCCGATTTTCTTGAATTTCAGCTTACTGTACTCTCGTTTTGGAAACCATTCCTTACGTAAGTACGCAAGGACTTCGTCCCCTACATTGAACTAAACTTCCCGACGCTTTGTATCAGCTCGTTGTTTATACCTCTGACTGCTGTCCTGTAATTTCAATTTGACCTGTTCATGCAAATTACTCATTGCCTGGGCGAAATCTTCCCCATTAGCGGTCCGTTTTTCAAGTTTCCCCAAATCTCGTAACTCATGCACTCCTCGCGGATGCATGCCATACAGAATCTGGAACGGACTGTATCCTGTGCTGCGGTTAGGGGAATCGTTGTATGCGAATTCCGCCTGCGCAAGTACACGGTCCCAAGTCCGGGAATTTCACCTGTTAAACTTCGAAGTAGATTTCCCAGACTTCGGTTTACTACCTCCGTCTGACCATCTGTCTGCGGATGATAAGCGAAGCTGAACTGTAACTGGGTATTCAACTTCTTCCACAGAGTTCTCCAAAAATGACCAGTGAATTTTACATCTCTGTCAGAGATAATGGATCGTGGAAGTCCATGCAACCGTACAATCTCTGTGAAGAAAATATGTGCTATGTAAGTAGCATCGCTGGTTTTCCTGCATGGTACAAAATGCGCCATCTTTGAAAATCGGTCTACCACAACCATTACTGAATCAAAGCCTCGTTGTGTCTTCGGCAAACCCAGTACAAAATCCATACTAACTGAATCCCATGGTCGACTAGGAATGGGCAATGGCATATAAAGTCCAGTGTTCTGACTGTGATCTTTTGCCAATTGACAAATTTTACATCTAGTCACGTACCTCTGCACATCCTGCTGCAACTTAGGCCAGTAATAAAAATGTTGTACCTGAGCAATCGTCTTGTCAATACCGAAATGTCTTGCCAGGCCTCCACTGTGTTTTTCCTGTATAATGTTTTCCCGCATAGAACAATTGGGAATACACAATTTCCCTCCTTTAAACATCAATCCTTCTTGTAGATTATAGTCTAACCACATGGTGTTATTTCACAACAGCGGGTTTTGGCAAGCCTCATAGGCCTCCCTAAACTCGGTGTCGGTCGGATACAACTCTTTTAAATGTTCAAAGCCTAAAATCTGCATCGTGCTTTCCTGTAGAAGTAATGTTCTCCTACTAAGTGCATCTGCTACCTTATTTGATTGCCCGCTAATGTGCTTTAGTACAAATGTAAAACTTTGCAAGTACTCAACCCAAGCTGCATGCTTATGGTTCAATTTGTGCTGCTGCATAGTGTACTGTAACGCAGAATTATCAGAGAATAAAACAAACTCGTTACCTAACAGATAATGTCGCCAATGTTTCAAAGCTTGCACAATGGCGTAAAACTCCTTGTCGTAGGTTGAGTATTTCTGCCTGCTCTCATTTAGCTTTTCACTGAAATAAGCAACCGGTCTGTCCTCCTGGCTAAGGACTGCACCAATGGCCGTACCACTGGCATCGCAACGAACTTCAAAAAGTTTGTTGAAATCAGGCAGTCTTAACACTGGTCTTTCAATAATCTTCTTTTTCAAGATCTGAAAACTATGTTCTGCTGCTTCAGTCCAGTGAAATGGCTGATTTATTTTCTTGATCGTATCCAACATTGGTGCGCAAATCTCACTGAAATTTCTGATAAACTTCCTGTAAAAACTGGCTAGTCCATGGAAACTTCGAACTTCAAATAAACTTTTCGGAGAAGGCCAGCTAACTATAGCTGTCACCTTTTTTGGGTCCATTTTTAGTTCATTTTCTGCGATGACAAAGCCCAGATACACTAATTCTCGCTAAAAAAAGGTACACTTCTTCAGATTAATTAACAGCTTGTTCTGCTGTAACTTCCTCAACACACTCTGTAAATGTCTGAAATGTTCCTCTTTAGTCTTACTAAAAATCAAGATATAATCCAAGTAGACTATTACGAACTTACCATTAAATTCCTTCAGCACTTCATTCATCAGACGCATGAATGTGCTGGGAGCGTTGCTCAAACCAAATGGCATCACCAGCCACTCATATAAGCCTTCGTTCGTCTTGAAAGCAGTCTTCCATTCATCCCCTTCCCGAATCCGGATCTGGTGATATCCACTCTTCAAGTCAATCTTCGAAAAATAAGTCGCTCCACTCAAACAATCCATCATACCGTCCATCCTAGGTAAGGGAAACCTGTACCTAACAGTAATTTTGTTAATAGCTCTGGAATCCGTACACATTCTCCACTCTCCCCGTTTCTTTGGAGCCAAAATAGTTGGTACTGCACATGGGTTCATGCTCTCTCGAATCAAACCTTTGTCCAACAACTCCTGGACCTGTTTCCTAATTTCTTCATGGTCCTTGGGACTCATGCGGTAAGCTGCTTTATTTGGCAGGCTTGCCCCTGGTATAAAGTCAATACAGTGACTAATACCTCTCCTTGGTGGCAATTCATCTGGAAGATCATCTACCACAATGTCTCCAAAATCCTGCAGCAACCTATGAACTTCTTCAGGCAAATTTGAAACCTGTGTATGAAGTACCACTGCCTTTGGTCTCCTTATGACAGCAAAATTTATCTCGCTGTCCTCAATCTGTTTTATAAATTCTTTTCCGCCTAACAGCAGCGCTTTCACTCCACTAGCTCCTGCTGTATTTTCCTCCTTGATGGGTACAAGCGTATGCTTGATCCCATCTTTCACAAACTTATAGCAGTTGGTTTTCCTGTCATGAACTGCACTTCTATCAAACCGCCAAGGTCGTCCCAACAGTAAGTGACAGACATCCATTGGCATGACATCGCAAAGGATCTCGTCCTTATACTTACCGATCTGAAACTCTACCTCACACTGTTCGTCAACTAACAGTTGATGCCCCTTCTGCAGCCACGACACTTTGTAGGGAGTAGGATGTTTTAACTTCTTTAATCCCAGCTTCTCTACCATCTCCACAGCTACTAAATTGTCAGTGCTCCCACTGTCAATGATCAACTTACAGCACTTACCCCGTGACTTGCAAACAGTGCAAAACAAAGCCTTTCGCTGATCTGGTTCTGCAACTTCTTTTGCTGGTTTTAAGAGCACTTTATTTAACACCAAGGCTTCGCCTGTCTCCGGTGTATTCTCTGCTTCTTGAGGTGGCTCCTCAACATCCTCTGGCTGAGCAACATAGGTTCCTCTTCCACCTGCTGGTTCACCTTCAGGATAGTCATACGACTTGTGTCCCAATTTGTGACAGTGATAGCACTGGACAGTTCCCCTGCCTCGACCAAATCCTCACCCTCGTTGAGCTGGTAGTCCTTCCCTGGTGCTGTTGTCCTTCTCTGTTGTGCCAGCAGATTTGGAACTGCTGCCTTCCTCATTTGAGCCTGTACCTCTACCTCTGCCATAAACCTTGCATTTTCCCCTGCCAGAACCACCTCCTCTCTTGGTGTTCTATTTCCTGTTAATTTTCTCCTCTGCCTTCAGTGCAAACTGATAGGCTTCATCTAACGTTTGAGGTGAGAGGATACCGATTTCATCCAAAATCTCCCCTCTCAAGCCATTCACAAACCTGGCTATTTTTTTTGAGGTATCTTCCACATACCCTGCTCGTAAATTCAACTTATAAAATTCCTCCGTAAATTCCCTAACAGTCATTCCTCTTTGCTTCAGGTTCTGTACCTGTCGGTACAACATGATCTGGTAATCTTTTGGCAGGAACTTCTCCTTCAACTTTGCCTCCATTCTGGCCCACTTCTTGATAGGTTGTTTGTGTAGTCTCTTTCTTTCCGCCTGAACGCTGTCCCACCACAAGGACGCATGTCCTTTCAGCTTGGTGGCGGCAAACTTCACTTGTTTGTCCTCACTGGTTTCCTCAAACTCAAAAAATTTATTTACTTCACTCAGCCAATCTAATAACACATCTGCAGACAAACTCCCGTCATAAGTAGGCAACTCATGCCTTGGCTTATGACTGGACAGCAAAACTGACTTCAACAATCTGAGTTCCGGTGTCACCCCTTCGAACTCGTCCTCTGGTTCAGCTACTTCTTCATCACTATCATTTGCTGGGTCTCTCCTTCCCCCAGCCTCCACCACTGCCAATCTTTCACGCAAAACTCGAATCTCCTCTCGAAGTCCATCATCTACTACCCTACGGACTACTCGTCCTCGTCCTCTTCCTCATCCTCTTCCTCTTCCTCTTCCTTCACCTTCACCTTCCACCTGTTCCATCAGTTCCAACTCAAGAAACTAGCTCTGATACCACTTATGATGGCCTCCCGCCAATTCTAATACACCTGTTGTTGACAAGACTTGGTGTCCGGAACGAATTTATGGTTGACTTAAATTATTGGTACGTTATCTCGGTAATCGATTTAGGGTTTTACTGGGCCCGTCAGTTAACGCTCCACACCTGCCGATTCTCGTGCCTTTTGTCAACTGTTGCCCCGTTCATTTGTCATTTGCACTCCTCCGCTGCGTCAAAAGGCTTGCTCTGTGACTGTGGAGAAACCTTCGTCCTTCGTTGTTCTGGTTTCAACTGTTGTTTGTATGGGTCTCACTGGTCCACTACTGCTATGGATGTGAGACTTCGATGGCCTGTAAAGGCACCTTTTTTCTCTGCATGATGATAATCTTGTTCACTGTGTATTTACTGGTTTTTCCTATGTACACACTGTTTCTATTCATCTGGTTGATGAATTTGCTTTCGTGACAGGTCTTCCTCCGAGCTTCCGCGCTTCAACCTGGTTGCAAAGGTAAATTTTTGTTCTCTGTTGGATTGTTTCAACGCTTATCGCTCCAACCCTAACGCCTTTCGCTACTGTTCTTTAGGACATGGTGGTGGTTTTCAGTTTCTCGACCCCGTCTCCTTGGCCACAGGTGAGATTATGTGCCTAATCTTTATTTGGTTATGATTTTCACTGTTTATTTGTATCTGTGTATGGTGCTAATCCTGCTCTCGTTTCGTTGCAGGTAGTTTCATGTGGTCGGCTCTGTGGTTCGTTTTGCTCCACGCTCCCTGTCGAATCCTCTGGCTCTTCACCTTACGGATAGTGCCTCCCCATTTAGTTGTCTGTAATTTATTTGTAGTTCTGAGTGTATTTGTGGGTAGTCTGTCTTCTAAGTGGAAAAAGAAATGGTTCTGTCAAGCTGTGTAACCCTCCTTCGGTTCCAATCGTTGGTCTCGACCCTTGCTTCTGTAATATGGTCACTTAGTTTGTTTTTGTTAAAACCCTTGATGGGTATTCAGCGGTTTCGAACACTTGTTCTATAAGTCGATGCTGGTTATTTAGTGAGAGGGTTGCTCGTTGATTCGAGCCCTCGTCCTGTAGCTTTTACGGTTCAGTTATTAGAAACCCTCAGTTTTATTCGACCCCTGTCTGCCGGTTCTGGTGGTGACTTCTTACTGTATTTATTTTGGTTCTTGGTTGTAACAAATATTTGCCCGAAACTTTGTTTCGAGACTCTGTTCCTTTAATGAAATGGTTATTCGAAAGAAATGGGAAATGCCTATACTGTATGTGCTTTATTACAATAGATTTATGAAATGATTCAGATACATATTTGTCACATTCTGCATTTGCTCTGTTCTTAAATATGCTATGAGGG
Organism: Pinus taeda; assembly: GCA_000404065.3. Classification (NCBI taxonomy): domain Eukaryota; kingdom Viridiplantae; phylum Streptophyta; class Pinopsida; order Pinales; family Pinaceae; genus Pinus; species Pinus taeda. The sequence goes on from APFE030036420.1 coordinate 37,477, forward strand.
TTTGTTTTTCGGTTTACCTGAAAGTTTACTTATATGCCGAATTCTCGTTCACTTCTGTCTGGAAATGTTAATTATATAACTATGCTCTGTTCTTTTCGTAAATTTCGTTCCGCCTGAAGATTGTCTGCACTCGCAGTTTCTTGTTATCCTGTCTGTAGGTGACAGCTGTATCTCTATGCTGCTCTGCTCTTTACATTGCTTCTCTATCTTGTTGTTCCAACCAATTTGTTACACAGAAAACTATATTATGATGCATGAAAATTCACTATGCAGTGGTGATATAATTGTGAAATAGAATAAAATATTTATTTGAAATAAAATGAATGTCTCTGTTTTTTTCTTCTATCTGAGGAATCGTTTACAATGCTTCTTTGTTTTCTTTTATTCCCCTTAAGCATAACTGTTCTTTACTCCAGTAGAACTGCCCCAACATAATTGATAACTGTTTTTAACTAATACATTTCATAAAGACACTAACTAATTAACAACCTACTTTCTGATGCTAATTCCTAATTACCTGGTCCTATCGACCTTCTGGAAAATAAAAACAAGTAAATAAAATAAAACAACTCACAAGTTTTGACACCTGTCCAACTATGCATATGTGACTGTGTGTTCTGGTCTCTCCATGAGACTATCAACCACCTTCTATCTCCTCAGAGCTGGATGCTCATGCATCAAGCTTAGCGAAAAAAACATTAAAACCAAATGGCATCAACGCCAAGTAGTGTATTACATATACGCTACAGTTACAAACTACAAAAAAGAAATAACATATACGCTGTAGTTACAAAATACAGGAAAAAATAACAAAAGCATTGCGATCACATCACTTTTGTTATCGGTACTTTATGTTGAAATTCTAAAATTCTATCCGAGTTATTAATTATTACTTTATATTGAAATTGTAAAATTCTATCCCAGTTATTATTAATTTTTAATGAAATTGTAGAATATAGAATTTATGAAATTGGTAAAACCGCAGTTATTAATTAATGTTTCCAAAGTAGTTCCAGAAGAAAACATTTTCAAAACATGCGGATGCATTGGTAATAACTCAAATTTCTCAATGAATAGAATTGTTTATTAATAAAAAAATTCCTAGCATCTGCATAGGTCGGTAATAAACCATATTCTTCCATGAATTTTTATTACTTATCGTGAAACATCAGTTGGCGTTTAAATTTGAAAACGTGTGGGGGGCTTCTAAAAGGTTTTTGATCTTCGTATGTCAATTAGAATTTGAATCGAACGAGAATCTATAACAATAATTAAAGATAAGTGTGAATTTAGTAATCCCTCATTGGAAATCATTTTACAGAATTTGTAATATATTTTGCAAAATTAAATATATAATATTTTATTATTAATTTTTATAAAATTTATTATATAATATATCCGTCAACTATTTTAAATTCATCTTAATTGAGATGTATCAGATTTGGACATGGAAACTTTTTTTTTTAAATAGAATTTTGAAGAAATTTAACTTAAAATAAAAGTTGGTTTAAAACTTCATAAAATATATATATCAACCAATAATATTTATACTATATTTATTATTACTATTAATATTAATATGATATTATTTTAAATTATATAATATAAATAATGTTAATATTAATATTATATTATTATAATATAATATTTCTATTATTTACAGAAAGGAGGAATAAGTCTTTTCAATAAGAAACATGTTCTCCAATTTCAAAAAATGATTTTAATATAGATAAATGAAAATATGTTTCCATAATATTTTTCTATATATTATTATAGATAAGGAAATTAATATTAATAATTTTTTTAAAGAGCTAAAATAATTTGTTAATTAAATAATTCATATATAATGGAAGAATCAAATAATAGTGAAAGGGATAAAAGGTAAAAAAAAGGGATGGAGGACTTTAATATCGAGAATGAAATGGAGTGAGGGAAATGAATATGTAAAGAGACAAAAGAATAAGATGAAGAAACTAAGGGTTGATGAACTGATTGTTGAGAAGGAATGGTTTACTTCTTACCTCAAGTCTATTTACTTTAAGTTTATCATCTGCATTAAGATTGTTTGGATGTTTTGGTATTTTTAAGGTTTTTCTGAATATTCTTGGCTTTCTTCGGAGATGATCCTTGTATTGTACAGATATGGTATTTAGTGTGAATGGGATATTTTTCAAGAGAAAAAGTGGGGTTGGTTAATTTTTTATGTTTTGTCCATGTTCTTTAATTACTACATTGAAGGATGGAACAATTAATTGTGTACACTCTCTTGAGTTGATGTTGGTCAATATTGTTTCTATGAATTTGAATTTTTGTTTGGTCCTCTCTATAGTTTTAATACTAATTGAATGTTAATTTCCAAAGAACCTTATCTATTTTGTCTAACAAGATGAATGTAGGGAACATGTTTTGAGTTTATTGAGTTTTTGAAGAGGGTTCTTCCATCTCTTTTCCCTCTTGATAGTTTTAGAGGAGTGTTGTTGTTGTAGGGAATTAATGGGAATACCTTGCTTTCAATTCTTCTAAGGGGTTAATCAATTAAATTTTTTTTTTTTTAACTTTTTATGAAAGTTTTAGAAATTTGCTGAATTAGAAATTTGAGTAAGCAAAATACACAAATTACACATGAATAATATTTATTATTGCACTAAGTTGCACTCAATTGCAACACATTTATATAGTTCATATGAGATGCAAGTAATTCCATACATAGATATGGAGATTGAGATATTCTCTCAACATAAGTCCAAACCAGCTCTAAACTCAACATGTTACATTAAGGAAAATATTATCTCCAAGTCCTTCACTTAATGCTTACATGTCCAATAACAATACTTGAAATACATATAATCCACATTGAAATCACTTTTGTCTAGAATGGTGTTTGTCAACACTTATTACCCATTCTCGAATCTCCCAAAATACACTCTTTGTGCACCACAACTTTAGGCTTATCACTTGACCCAAAACAATTTCTAACATAATTAACATATTTATAATAAATAACCATATTGACCTATTTTATTCTGCTAAATTACATAACTGATAGTAAAAAAAACTAACGTCCTGGAGATAAAATCCGATATGCCAAATGACATTGCTCATTTTATTGGCCAATTATCTAGGATAGCTTATGAATCTATTTAGAAGCTACTCAAACAAACAACATATAAGAATAACCTATAATTTAACAACATATAAGAATAACCTATAATTTATGTTCTTCACTTCAGGGAATGCGGCCTGGTGTAGACGAATCCCACGATGGTACAATCTTCAATGAGAAGCACAATGCGCAGAGGATCGAATGCCCGAATCCATTGGCCGAAAAAATCCTCACCGCTATGAACATCCTCCACGATGGTTCCAGCCCAATGGTTTTTTTTTATGGATCAGTTCACCCATGCAGCGAGCAATGAACAGTTCCTAAAAAGGGGCCACATATTGAAATAAGATAACAAGGGAACACATCACTGTCGGTATCAATAAAAGGAGTCGGGCTAAGAAACTCCTTAAAGCGTAATTGGAGTGCATCGTGGATTGAAAAGTGATATGCGTATGCATTCACATATTGATGATATGCTCTGCAGCAATAGACCAAACGGACGAGGGTTGCTGTTAAATGCCCATTCCCAAGTATTTTAGGTCTTACGTGTGTCAGAGATGTCGAGCAGCAAATCTACGAATTCGTTGGAGAAATGAGTATCGTCAATCAATCCTCCTGATCTTCAGCAACACTGCCTTGCTTCCGTTGCGCTTTGTGAGGTAAGCCTTCGATGGGCATGATAAAAAGAATAAAGTTACAACTCCAGCTTGGAGATGGGGAACCAGGGCTTAATGACGCTGACGGCTCTGCCTGAAATCGTGTTGGGGATTTTTGAGGGGAAAATCCCAAAAACACAAAAATAAAACACAGAGGCAATGCTCTGTTTCATTTACACCAGGATCTTTTTGCACAGAGGAGCCTCTTTAAAAAAAAATTAGCTGAGAACAGAGTATTGCACCACCATAAAATGATTTCTATTCATTAAACAAAAAACACTTACATATTCATCCTCTTTTACTCAGAGGGAATTCACCAAAACATTTTAACAAAAATTACTCTGCCTCCTTTGAAATTTTACACCACTGTGTGTAAATATTTCATTTACATTCATCGTTGTGTGAAAACAAAATTACAGAGATTTACAGTTTTACCTTTTCACTGCTGTGTGAAACAATTCATGGTTTTGAAACAAAATTACCCCCTGGTTTTCTTCATTTACTTCTCCTCCTGCACTGTTATGCATTCTTTGCATTTCTTACATTAAAGATTTACACTCCTGCGTTTTTACCATTTCAAATCAAAACTAAGCTCTGTCACTTTTCCTGGTTTACGTTCGCTGCTGCGAACAGACACACCACATCCGTGTGCAATACTACATAACTAAAATGGAGTCAACGTACTTACAATACATTTTCGAAATAATAAAAAAACTTACATTATATTTTTTATGCCCATACTTCCGTATGCAGTAAGAATTAACGCACCGTAAAACATTAAAAACATTACCAATAAACCATATCATGTCATTAACTTAGGGTATGGGCTCAACTTTACTCCACGCATTTAATTTAGTTTTACCAGACCCCGTATGCATCTCCCTTGCAATCGGATGGTGGAGAAACTTACCTTTAATCGAACGGCGGAGGATGGATGTCGGAAGACCCTTTCTCATCGTACTTTACTCCACAATGCAACTTTGGTAAATCAACGGTTGTAAATGCTGGAGGACATCGGACGAATATTGGATGGGGGCTTCTGACCGACATTTATCGTCCGATAAGTGCTTGAGGATGATGTCACGCCAATCCACGTGCCTCCTCCAAATTGCATCGGAACCCCTTCGTACGGAAACCTCCATAAGCCAAAAGCGGTGCGATAGCTTCCCGGTGGTTTCAGGTTTGTTGCTGGGTGGTTTGGACACTGCGTTGACTGCTGACCCGTGCGCGCAGTGAAATTACAAATTTAACACTCCCCTTTAATTTCAGCTGTTGGGCATTCAGTCATACCCAGACACTTCCTCAAAAATTCAAAGCTTTTCTGATCCAATGGCTTTGTAAAGATGTATGCAACCTGTTCTTGAGTCCTGCAATGTTCTAGGACAATTTCTCCATTGTTCACCAATTCTATGATGTAGTGAAACCTTGTATCAATGTGTTTCGTTCTCTTATGAAACACTGAATTCTTTGACAATGCAATAGCCGAGCTATTGTCACAAAAAATCACTGTCGCTTTTGCCTGCTCTTGGCCTAAGCTCCTCAACATCCTTCTCATCCAAACTGCTTGACATGCTGCTGCTGTAGCTGCCACATATTCAGCCTTTGTTGTAGACAATGCTACAATGGACTGCTTTTTAGAAGCCCATGAAATGGCTCCTGAACCCATATGAAAAACATAACCAGCAATGCTCTTCCGATCATCAACACTTCCAGCCCAATCATTATCTGTGTATCCAACCAAATCTGAATGTTCTGAGACATTATATAAAATTCCAAACATTTTGGTACCTTTGACATACCTCAAAATTCTTTTTGCTGCTTGCCAATGTGCCTCCTTTGGCCTCTCTATGAATCTGGAAATTAAACTAACAGCATACATAATATCAGGCCTAGTTGCTGTTAAATACATAAGGCTGCCTACAATACTCTTGTACAAACTAGGATCAAAATCCTTGTTGTTGTCCTCTCTGCTGAGTTTTAATCCCATCACTGTGGGAGTGATCACTGCCTTGCATTCTTGCATGTTAAATATGCTCAATACTTGATTTACATATCTTGCCTGTGAGATAAAAATTCCTTTTTCATTTTGATCTACTTCTATGCCTAAGAAGTATCTCAAGAAACCCATGTCAGTCATTTCAAATTCCTCTTTCATGACAGATTTAAAATTCTTAATGAGCTGATCATCATTACCTGTGAAAATAACATCATCAACATACAAGACAACAATTAAAATTTTACCATCTTTTTCTTTGATGTCGATGGTGGGTTCTCCTTCACACTTGTCAAATTCATTATCCAATAGATATGAATCTATTCTGTTGTACCATGCTCTTGGCGCTTGCTTCAGCCCATAAAGAGCTTTC
>APFE030036420.1:49149-64597 GCA_000404065.3 Pinus taeda
TCCCTGTTGTTACCTCAGATTTCACATCTTCATCCAGATTGGCAAACATTGCAATATTTCCAGTCATGTGATTACTACAACCTGAGTCTAAGAACAAAACATCTTCTTGTTTGTCTTGTGCAATGTTACATGTTAACAGCACATTCTTTGAATTCTTATTTTCTTCATTTGCAAAATTAACATTCTGCCTACTATTCATATCATTTTGTTTCTTCCTACATTCATTGACATAGTGCCCAAATTTCTTACAATAATGACATTGGACTTGGGATTTGTCATACCTTTGTCCATGAGCTTGCTGTTTGCTTGAACCTTCATCTTGGTTCTGATTGCAGCTCCTTTCGCTTGTGCTTGCAGGATAATATCTGCCTCTGTTTTGGCTTCTTCCACGACCTTTGTTATTTGCTCTGCCTCGGCCTTTTCTTTGGCTGAAAGACATCTGAGTCTTGAATGCTTGCTCAAAAGAGGAATCTGTTCCTCTACTCAGTCTGTGTTCATGAGACATAAGAGAAGCACTGAGTTCATCTACCATGAACTGTGAGAGATCTTTTGTTTCTTCTATTGCTACCACAACAGCTTCAAATCTTGAGGGTAAACTTCTTAAGATCTTCTCTACGATCCTTCTTTCTTCACGGATTTCACCATGAGATCTAATCTGGCTTATCAACCCAATAACCTGAGTGAAGAATGAATCTATTGTATCAGATTCCTTCATGCTGAGTGTTTCAAAGTCTCTCCTCAACATCTGCAACTTTGCAGTCTTTACCTTCTCCATGCCTTGATAGGCAGTCTTGAGAATATCCCATGCCTCTTTGGATTTTGTTGCTGCTGCAATCCGTGGAAAGATACTTTCATGTACTGATTGGAAGAGTAAAAAGAGGGCTTTGGCAACCTTCTTCTTGTCACTCTTCAACTGGTCTCTTTCTGCTGTTGTCAAAGCATCCAGGGCTGTTGCATCTGCAGGTTCAACATAGCCAGTTTCAACCAGCTCCCATATTCCTTGAGAAGCAAACAATGCTTTCATTTTTATGGACCAGTCATTGTGATTTTTCCCATTAAACTGTGGCAGTTGGGAATTTGTCAAACCTGTTCCAGCATCTGCCATCTTAAAAGAAAAGATGCTGACTATAAAATTAAAATCAAGCAAAAACTTTCTCTGCAGGAAAAAATCAGCTCTCTGAACTTCTTACAGCTCCTACAGTGAAAAACAAACTATGTTTTTGACTCACTGAGTGCCTAGACTAGCACTGATACCATGTTGGAATTTTATGGTGAATTCCATAACACAAAAAATCATAGAACAACTCTCTGATATGATGGAATTTTCTGCTAAATTCCTTAACAAACAGACAACACAAAACTGCTCTGTTTCTGCACAGAAAACTGATAATTTTGTTTTCTGGACTTGGTGTTGCAGCAACAGGATTCGGTGTTGCAGCAATGCTGATCGTGGTGTTGCAGCAACGGGAAAAATACTCTGTTTTTAATAACTCAGAAAAAACAGAAAACTGTTTTTGACGCTGAGGCACTTTAAGAAAAGTGACGCTTTGGTGTTACAGCAACTAATACAAGGGGCGTCAAATCACTAATAGACTTAGAGAGTGAAATCAAATTATTTTTGACACTTGGTGTAACAGCAACTGAAAATCAGTAAAACAGTAAACTTGTATTTATGAACTGTAAACAAAACCGATACAAAAAACTTAGCTGTTACAAGAGGAACGCTTCAGTTCCAGAAATCGATTTTCTATCTCAGAAAATCGCAGGTTCAGCACTGCTGTGCATTTACAGAAGAGACTCACTATGTTCTTCTAACCTTCGCTCAAAGTACAAAAAACAGAACTGCTGTTCTAAATCACAGAAAACAGAACTGCTGTTCTTTTCTGCTTACGCTGCCTCTCTTGCACTTCTTCTCATCAGAAAACAGGACTGCTATGTGTTACATTTATAGGAAAATAAAAATCTGTTTTAAACAATAAACTAAACAAAATATCTGTTAATCTTTATCTTTGTATTTATTGCAGAAGAGGTGGTGATGACTTTTCAGCAAAAATAAGTCGACTGTCTGCAGGGGAATTAATTCTGAATTTAAAGTTCAAAATATCAGTGGACTTCTGCAGCACCGAACAATCTGAAATTAATTGGCGAAGATCAGATTTCGGTTCAGTATTAATTGTTTGCAGTTGGAATTAAATTCCAACAGGTTGGGGGATGACAATATTGCGCCAAATTATTTAATGCAAAGAGATTATATGGATGACAGTCATTCTCAGGACTCCCAGCAGGTTCAAATGAAAGCAATTTCAATAAAGTCTATTTAATTCGGTCAGGCCTCCTCTTATTTGCATACAATTTGGATATAATTTAATTATTTTGGAGAGGGATTTTACCGCCCCCCTAACGGTCGCAAATCTCAAACCCTTGTAAATTATAGTATATCCACCAACCTGCACCATCAACGAGAATGTATGGATTGAGTAGAGATCAAATGAAAATTATCATTTTATCGGTTGAAATTAATGAATATGATTTTATTATATACCTCGTCGCCATTAGCCAAGGGGTACCATGGAGCTTCAGCACGTTGATGGAGAGCCTTCTTGCGGTCACAGGAACTATGGAATCCATGACTCCGCTGAAAACCAAAACAAAAGAATAGTGTTAATAAACTATAGGGATTACTTGATGTGACTGTAACGGTTTGGGAAGCAAGTCTAATTCAAATTTTCATAAAAAATAATATATAGATGTTTTTAAAAGATTTTAATAATACACTCCAAATTAGGGCATTGAAATTGTCCTAGATTATACCTGTAAAGAAGTATTTGCAATCTAGTTGCAATTAGTTGACGATAAATTGGTAAGATAGTTAATGGACTATCCTTCCATTTCTTAAAAAGCCAATCACTGTTAAGCAGTCACATGAAAACATACTTGATCGCATCAAGTTGTGAGTGTAAGAAGATTGACAACTTAAATTGCCACAAAAAAGGATATTAGTAAGTAGGTCTAAAGCCTGATATACCTGCACTCGGTCCAGTTGTAAGTAATCTTCGTTACATTTGCATGTATCGCTTTCTGAACTTCGGGAATATTAAAATACGCTCCTACGTAGTTATCAATGCAAGGATTGTATCCTGGAATTTCCGCTTCTTCTTTTTATTTACACAACAATCATATGCACAGTAAATCTTTAGCAAAAGCATTGCTGCATCTGAGATGTCAACCAAAAATAAATATATATAAGAAAGGATGTAAAGGAGGGCTGTTCAGCTTAGCTAAATTTTATTCACATATTTTCGGAATACCATGAAAATAAGATGGTGGAGTTGTGATTCAGTGGGAATTTGAAACTGTTGTTATGATAAATATGTATGTAGTTGTAATGGGGTGGGGTTTGCTCAGGACGTAGCTTCATCTATAATTTCTATAATTGGTAAATATAGAAAAAGAACCATGGATGAAGGGTTGGTTTCTGATTCTCAATGTCATTAAACATAAAGGTAAAAAAATTGATTTCCCCTCACTTATACATAGGGGAGCATAGATATTGTAATCATCGATATTTCTCGTTGCGTTATACATTATATTTTCCATATCATCGCACACCGATGCTTCGAAATTTGAACCGGTGCAGTTGTTAATTAGTTGCCCGTACCGTTGATCCGATATCAATGCATGACTCCATGCATACTGATATGTTCCAATAAAATCTGTATCACTATTTGTTATGCCGTTTCCCACCTGCATAAATTGAATTTGTGTGCTTATTTTAGCACGATGGCTTTATATAGAGTTTGCAAGTTATATGTACGAAAACTTCACATGGGCATTGATAAAAAGTAATTTGTATCTTTGATTTTCTTTGTAGGTATTTGAATTTGAGATCGATGAAATTTTCTGGAAGTAATAAGTGTGAGTTGAAATCACCATTATTCCTCTGAAATTAATAAATGATGGATGTGACAAATTTTTGTGATGCAAAATTGTTGAGGCCAACTCAGGGATGTTGTAACACTCCATTCCAACTATACATTAAAAATAATTTTTTTTAATGATGCGAGCTCACGTGTCACAATGACAGTGCGATGCACCCATGTGATTATAGTTTAACTGTATTTATTTTACATACTACTACCGCTGGCAATTAAATTATGAGTTTACATTCGGGTACCATTGCCCGTAGATATTACAATGTAAATCTTTCAAATAAATCTAATGTTAATATACGACATTAACTATGTGATCGTCCAATCCGGTAGATGAGGCTTGGGTTCTGCAACCTTGGGTTTCTCACTGCGACCTTGGACTTCCCACTCCATCGACGATTAAGAATGAGGATTCTAGATCCGACCGCGTGGAACCGATTTAAGGATTACTCCACCGCCATATCAGGTTTATGCCTCATTCAGCCTTTACTTTTCTCATTGATTTGGTTCATTGTTTCCCTCCTTCGCTCTTTGAGCCCTTCTTGTAACAGATGTCCGCCAGAGGATTTTTAGGGCAACCTGAGCCCACCCTTGGTATCTGGATGGTTTGTGCTCACACCAGGTTTCGTTTCCTGCTATTGCTTATCACACTCATATATTATTTTACAGTTGATTGGTTCCATATCGATTCGGGTTCTAATCTCAGCTTTTGTTTTGTGTTTGCAAGAGGGAGGTAACGAGGTCGAGGCTCAACATTATAGTATCTGCACAGCTATTTTCGCAAGCGTTTTCATTGGTTCCGGGTAAGCTTTTCATGCACGAGAGAATTCTGGTTAGCAGTAGAGGTTTCTCTGAGGTTCTTGGATTCAAATGCTACAATTAGCTTATCTCTGTTTTGATTCCCTATGCACCAGACATGCAATCCTCTGTAATATGTATTAGGGTCCTCGACATAGTCCACGGTAGTAGTGAAGTGAAATATGGTTTTAGTTTGAGGCTCTCTGCGGTCTTGGAATGGGACTACCCGGAGTAATTTCCTCAAATAACATTGTATTTTCCGTCGTTAAGTTATTTCACTGTTATGTTTTTTATATTTTCCTTTCTACAGACAAAGAACTCTTGATTAGAGGGGAAGGACCCTGCTACACAATAGAGTGATTGTCTATAATGTGATTGCATGTAAAATGCGGAACTGGGTTATGCCGGACTTCCCGTTGCATTTGTGTTTCATGGTTTATTCCGGCTATGCCGTGGCAGTCATATATGTTGAACACTGTACATATTTATATAGATATTTATTCTGTTAATCTTTCTCCGTGACTGTAATGCCTACATTCTGCAATTATTAATTAGCTCAATTCGAAATGTTTACCATGTCTTTTTTTGCTTAATTCCTTAACATATTTACAATATCTGAGGTCTTTCCTAACAGAATACCAAGCATAACTAATTTTTGACTCAGCTTAGGGAATTTTCGTGCTTTTGGGTGCCACATAAAGGAAATAGTTCGGTTATGAGTGCATTTGATTTCTTATGCTTCTAATTTTTATTAAAATCATGTCCTGGTTAAACCAGTGTTCTGGATACTAGATTAAAATCCCGAGTTCTCGTGACTCGATGTCTAGACCTCTAACCAATCGACTTGCCCAGTTAGGTTTTGAAGGGAATACCCTTATGCTTCTGGCTGTCTACGGTTCTTGGATGGGAAAGATGGTTTTCACACTCAGGCGAGAATAATTACTCCTGTTAATAACCCGTGTTCTAATGGATTATTTCTACGAATTGCTTCACTTTTTTTTTACATGAGTGTACAATTATCTCGGTTGATTCGATAAGGTTGAATGACTCCTCGAATGATTCACTCCATAGATAAATAAAGGAACGAGTCTGAAGGGTTTTCTTGTTTCGCGAATGTTCCATTCACCAGCCGTATCATAAAATACAGTTCTTTCCCTTTATATCAGGAAGACCATAACAAGGTCCTCTGGTGCATATTACTTCCATTATTTTCTGGTTCTATAATTTTGAATTGCTATAGCCAGGGTTACTATATTTTCTAGAAGTAACTCTTCCAATGCCAATCAATCGTAAATTCTAGTAAATAGCAATTTAATTTGTTGTTGTGCCTTTGTATTCCAAGACTGTTTTTTTTCTATGTTTTATTCTTTAATAGAGTATGCTGCACAGAATGCTAGTTAAACCACATTACACTGTGCAATTTTCTTTAATAATCAACAGAGTCATGCAATTTCATCTCATCTACCATTTACTACTCATGTTTTTTTGTTAAAAAAATATTCTACAGAGTTCAGTTGCTTACCTGGTCTTTCGAATACCTTGTTTCTCTCCCAGAAACTGAGATTACCTCTTTCCAATTGATTCTAATTTCCCTCCCATCCTCGAGATTCGTTCTATAGGAACCGAATCTCCCCCCCATGCTTCTTGCAGGACCACTGTCCGTCAGCAAGTTGTCTGCACTTCATGCCTGGCTATCTAGTCCTCACCAGACTTAGCCAGCTTTTCCTTCTCCCTTCCCTTTCTGTCTCTACAACACAGTGACCCCCTGTTCTCCTTTCCTTTTCCTTTTTCTCTGGAAACCCCTTCCAGTTAAGGAAAGATGGTTAAGGTTCGGGAATTCCACAACTGTCTAGCCTTCCCCTTTTCTTGGGAAGTTCCAACTTTTAAAGAAACATTACTTAAACAAAAGAAAACAATAATATTAAATTTCAACTGTTAATAATGTTTCAGTAGTCTTCCATTTACCACAGTACAAATTAAATATTTACATTAGTTCCGGGGAATTACATCTCCCCCTCTTGAAATTTGGACATCGTCCCAATGTCCGTCGGCTAAGAACAACTCCGGATGAGCCTTCCTCATGAACTCTTCGTCTTCCCAAGTTGCCTCGTCAGGCTCAAAGTGCTGCCATTGCACTTTAACTTGGGTAATAACTCGCTTCTGCAGTTGTACTTCTCTCTGGTCGAGAATGCTCAGCGGCTCGATCAAGATTTCGCCTTCTGGTTTGACCTGCAACAAGAAATATTCTACGTCAGTTTCTTGTAAGGAAATCTTGGAACTGATTTTCTAGAACTAATCCTTACCCGTGTCTTGCCATTTGATTACATGTTTGGGGTCATAAACGTATTTTTTTACGATAGACACATGGAAGACGTTATGGATTCGGATGTGACTTGGCAGGGCGAGTTGATAAGCCACTGGTCCAATTCTTGCCAAGACTTGGAATGGTCCACAATATCGGGGTCCCAACTTGGTACACCCACTCCATTGTAGTGTGCTCTTCCGGGCTTGAATTCTTACATAAACATGGTCACCGACTTGGTATTCTTTGAATCTCCTTTTCCGATCAGCGAAAATCTTTTGCCTATCTTGAGCGACCTTTAAATTGAAGCGTACTCTTTTCACCATATCCTCCATTTCCTTAAGCATCTCTGGTCCCAATCTTAGTTTATCCTCAGGGCCACCCCAACTCGAGGGTGTGTGGCATTTCCGTCTGCATAATACTTCGAAAGGACTCATTTGTAGGGAAGTATGATATCCGTTATTGTATGCAAATTCAACTAAATGCAAATACTCTTCCCATTGTGTTGGTTGTTGCATCACATATGCTCGTACATGTCTTCAACTACCTGGTTCACCCGCTCTGTTTGTCCATCGGTCTGGGATGGTACGTTGTATTGAAGTTCAGTTGCGTTCCCAATTCCGTAAAGAGCGTCCTCCAAAAGGCTGATGTGAACTTCACATCACGATCCGAAATTATTGTCTTTGGAAGTCCATGTAATTTAAACACATTCTGCATGAAGATATGGGCGATCTGTACAACCCTGTAAGTGGATTGCACAGGTATGAAATGTGTTTCTTTGCTTAACTTGTCTACCACCATCATAATATAGTCGTTGTTCTTCTTCGTCTTAGGCAGTCCTGTTATAAAGTCCATAGAAATGGTTTCCCATTTCCATTCTGGAATGGGTAATGGCTGCAGTAAGCCCGTTGGATGTTGATGTTCCGCTTAATTTGTTGTCACTCCAAACGTCGTGCCAAATACTCAGCCACATTCTTTTTCATTCTCGGCCAATAGTACTCTTTATGAATTGCAGTGATCATTTTTTGATATCCAGGGTGTCCACCAGTGGCTGATATGGAATTCGTCGAGAATCAATTTTTTAATATTTGTTTGATCAGGTACATATAGCCTTTTTTTGTAGTACAGTATTCCAGCGTTATTTATTTCATATTCTTGCTGATTTTTCTCATTTTTAAGTTGTTTTACTTGCTGTTTTATTTGTTGGTGCATAGCATCTTGTTTTGCTGTCCTTTTTATCATTTCCTCGAAGGGTCTTTTTCAATTACTATAGGAAACTTCATACAAACTGTGGACCTTTTGACTTAAGGCATCGGACGCCCGGTTCTCTTTTCCCTTTAAATGTTTAATTTCAAAGTCGAAACTGCTGAGGAAATCTACCCATCGTTCTTGTCTGATGTTCAAAGTGGGTTGACTAAAATAGTTGGTCAAACTGTGGTGGTCAGTCATCAGCAAGAATTTCCTTCCCACAAGATAATGTCGCCACATCTTTAATGCGTGTATGACGACAGCCAACTCTAAATCATAGGTAGAGTACTTATGTTCATGCTCCTTGAGTTTCCTGGATTCATAAGCAATTACCTTGCCTTCTTGCATCAACACACCTCCCACACCTTCTTTACTTGCATCGGTGCACACCACATAATCTTTATTAGGGCCTGCTATGCTCAAAACGGGTGTCGTGGTGAGCAGATGTTTAAGTTGCTCAAAACTTTTTTGGCATTCCAGGGTCCATTTGAAGGCTTTTCCCTTTTTCTGTAAGGAGGTGACTGGGTAGGCTACCCTTGAGAAGCCTTCTACAAATGGTCTGTAATATCCTGCCAATCCCATAAAGGACCTGACGTATGCCACATCTTTTGGTACCTGCCACTCCATTATGGTCCTTATCTTTTAAGGGTCCACTGCAATCCCTTCCCTCATGATTATGTGGCCCAGATATTGTATCTCTTCCTTGTAAAAGTCGCACTTGCTAAACTTAGCATACAACTGATGTTCCCGGAGAGTTTGCAGTACCAATCTGAGGTGCTCCTTGTGCTCCTCCATGGTGCGGGAGTATATCAATATATCATCAATGAATATTAATACAAATATATCCAAATATTGATGAAATATGTTGTTCGTCAAACACATGAAAGTTGCAGGTGCGTTAGTTAACCCGAAAGGCAACACCACAAATTCATAATGTCCATACCTTGTTCTGAACATTGTTTTAGCGATGTCCTCTTCCTTAATCCTGATCTGGTGATAACCTGATCGTAAATCAATCTTGGAAAATATTGTTTCACCCTTCACTTGATCAAAAAGTTCATCAATTCGAGGTTGAGGGAACTTGTTTTTGATGGTCAGTTTGTTCAGCTGACGATAGTCTATACACATGCGAAGGGTTCCATCTTTTTTATTAATGAATAACACTAGGGCTCCCCATGGGGACACACTGGGGCGAATATAGTTTTTATCTAGCAGTTCCTGTAACTGCATTTTCAATTCCATCAACTCAGGTACACTCATTCGATAGGGGGCCTCGTGATACTGGCACTGCCCCTGGTACTAATTCGATGGTGAAGTCTATGTCCCTCTTAGGCGGAAACCCAGGAATCTCCTCTGAAAATGCATCCACAAATTTCTGTATTACAGGGATGTTATCCAACAAGGATATTTTGTCTTTTGAGTCTGCATAGCCTACTTGGATGGCATAAATTTGACACCCTTTTCTGATGTATTTTGCTAACTAAGATGCGGTTACTGGCCAAATTTTTATTGGCCACTTAATTCCCTGCATCTCCTGCTGTACTCCCAGCTCATCCCTATAATGAATAGTCTTTGTTTTACAGTTGACAAGGGACCAATGCTTTTCTAACCAATGCATGCCGATTAGAATGTCGTAGAAACCTAGGGGAAGCACATTTAAGTCTAGTATTACTAGTTGTCCAACTACCTTTAAGGCACAGTCAGTAATTTTAGCAAGCACTCGCCTTTTAGCCCCTGTAGCCAGATGTACTAGCGAGGGATTCTTAAATTTTATAGCCTGCAATTTACAGTGCTCTACCACCTTGGGACTAATGTAACTCAATGTGGCTCCCGGGTCAATTAAAATAGTTACAGAAAAGTCTAAAATTTTACCTTCGAGTTCTACCCTAGTCGGTTGATACTCCACTTGACGATCTTCCGGGGTAGCATTAATCCGGGGTATACTTCGTCCCATGTCACCAACTGTCGATGCTTCTTGAATTTGGGAGATCTATTCAGTTCCCTTTTGTTGTGGACAATTCTTAATATAATGGGGTCCGCCACAGCCCCAACACTGTACGGGAGGTCTTGCTGTTACTTCATAGTCCAATTTACTAAGGGGCTCATTGGTTCTCGATTCACTGGTTGGCCTTGTCCTGAGTGAATTTTTTTGAAAGTTTTTGCTGTTCAGTCCTTTCGCAAAACTCCTGTTACTTCCTCCACGACTCCCTTTACCATTTCCAGCCAATATGTTGTTTCTTTTATTAGCTCCCCGTTTCCCTACAACTTCTCCTTTCAGTTTGCTTTGCTGATAGCAAATTCTAGCCTTACGTATGACTTCGTCCATAGTCTTTGGATTGTCAAATTCAAGGGGTAAACTACTGATAAATCTTTGTACTTTAGCCTTCTCTTCTTTAATATAAGGTACATAACGAAGTAACAAGGTGAAGCGAGTGATAAATTCATCCATGGTCTGCTGTCCCAGACACAAATCATGAAATTCTCTTGCTTTTTCATCATAAAATCGTTCTGTCAGACACCTTTCTTTAAAATATTTTTGCAATTTGTCCGAGGTAATATTCTTCTCATTTACACCTCTCACTATTTTGACTTCCTCCCACCATAAGGTGGCTTTCCTTTTTAATTGAAAGATAGCTAAGCGTGCCTTGAGGTTATGATCATATTCGTACAGCTGAAAATATTTGTTCATATTAATTAACCATGCCTCTGCTGCCTCTTCTTGTTCTCCGTCAAAATGCGGCGGTTTGATTTTCCGAAACTCACCTTCCAGTTCAATCTACTGCCTCTTCGATTTCTGTTGCTCAGAAGCGTTATCAGATCATTCCCCTTGTTCTTCATTCCTTCCTTCCGATCTTTCTGGTTCTGTATGGAGGTTTTGTTCTTCCGACCCTCTCTGCTATTCAGCACTAGGATTTGGCAATTGCTGGTTCTGTTTGTCTGATAAACTCTTTAAAATTCTTTCCTATTCCATGGTTATTCTAGCATTATCTTCTCGTAATCGTGCTATTTCATTCCTCAGTTCTTGTACTGTTTCTAGTATCGCATGGTTCGTATTTCAAGTCTCTTCCCCAATCTGTACCCATAACTCCGGGTTTCTTCCGGGGTTTATGGCTGGTCCCTGACCAGCTACGAATCCATGGGGTCCACTGCCTGCCCTTCTCATATTGACTGTCACCTGTTTCTTCTTAAGAACCTAGTCAGAGGAAATAATTAGCACATCAAACTTATAAATTTGTTTTTTCTTTTTTTTTTTATTTATGGAGATAACATAAAATGAATCTATTTCAACCATTTATCTCCCAGAGGCCACAGTTTTGAAAACTTGGCTCTGATACCACTTGTAACACTCCATTCCAACTATACAGTAAAAAAAAAAAATTAATAATGCCAACTGACGTGTCACAATGACAGTGCGATGCACCCATGTGATTATTGTTTAACTACATTTATTTTACATACTCCCACCGCCGGCAAATAATTTATGAGTTTACATCTGGGTACCATAGCCCGTAGATATTACAATGTAAATCTTTCAAATAAATCTAATGTTAATACACGGCATTAACTATGTGATCGTCCGGACTGACATGGCCGGTAGGTGAGGCTTGGGTTCTGCGACCTTGGGCTTCCCACTACGACCTTGGACTTCCCACTCCATAGATGATTAAGAATGAGGGTTCCAAATCTGACAGCCTAGAACCGATTTGAGGATTACTCAACCGCGATATCGGGTTTATGCCTCGTTCAGCCTTTACTTTTCTCGTTGGTTTGGTTCATTATTTCCCTCCTTCGCTCTGCGAGCCCTTCCTGTAATAGATGTCCGCCAGAGGATTTTTTTGTGCTACCTGACCCCACCCTTGGTATCTAGATGGTTCGTGCTCATACCAGGTTTCGTTCCCTGCTATTGCTTATCACACTCATATATTTTTTTTTACAGTTGATTGCTTCCATATTGATTCGGGTTCTAATCTCCGTTTTTGTTTTGTGTTTGCAGGAGGAAGGTAACGAGGTCGAGGCTCATCATTATAGCATCCATACAACTATTTTCGCAAGCATTTTCTTTGGTTCCAGGTAAGCTTTTCATGCGCGAGAGAATTCTGCTCAGCATTGGAGGTTTCTCTGAGGTTCTCAGATTCAATGCTACAATTAGCTTATCTTTGTTTGATTCCCTTTGCACCAGACATGCAATCCTCTGTAATAAGTATTAAGGTCCTCGGCATAGTCCACGGTAGTAGTGAACTGAAATACGATTTTAGTTTGAGGCTCTTGGTGGTCCTGGAATGGGACTACCCAGAGTAATTTCCTCAAACAACATTGTATTTACCGTCGTTAAGTTATTTTGCTGTTATGTTTTGATATTTTCCCTTCTATAGACAAAGAACTCTTGATTAGAGGGGAAGGACCCTCTTAAACAATACAGTGATTGTCTATAATGTGATTGCATGTAAAATGCAGAACTGGGTTCTGCCAGACTTCTCGTTGCATTTGTGTTTCTAGTGGTTTGTTTCGGCTATGCCGCAGCAGTGATATATGTTGTTAATCTTTCTGCGTGACTGTATTGTCTACATTCTGCAATTATTAATTAGGCTCAATTTGAAGTGATTACCAGGTCTTTGTTTTGCTTAATTCCTTACCGTATTTACAATATTTGAAGTCTTTCCTAATAGAATACCAATCATGACTATTTCCTGACTCAGCTTAGGGAATTTTCGTGCTTCTGTGTGCCACATAAAGGAAATAGTTTAGTTATGAGTGCATTTGATTTCTTATGTTGATAATTTTTATTAAAATAATGTCCTGGTTAAACCAGTGTCCTTGCTACTGGATTAAAATCCTGATTTCTCATTACTCGATGTCTAGAACTCTAACTAATCGACTTGCCCAGTTGAGATTTGAAGAGAATACCCTTATGGTTTTGGCTGTCTACTGTTCTTGGACGGGAAATATCGTTCTCCTGCTCAGGCGAGAATACTTACCCCTGTTAATAACCCGTTTTCTTATGGATTATTTCTATGAATTGCTTCACCCTTTTTTTTACATGAGTGTACAATTATCTCGGTTGGTTCGGTAAGGTTGAATGACTTCTCCAATGATTCACTCCATTGATAATTAAAGGAATGAGTCGGAAGGGTTTTCTTGTTTCGCGAATGTTCCATTCACTAGCCGTATCATAAAATACAGTTCTTTCCCTTTATATCAGGAAGACCATAACAAGGTCCTCTCGTGCATATTACTTGCATTGTTTTCTGGTTCTACAATTTTGACTTACTATAGCCAGGGTACTATGTTTTCTAGAAGTAACTCTTGCAATGTTAATGAAATGTAAATTCTAGTGAATAGCAATTTAATTTGTTGTTGTGCCTTTGTACTCCAAGACTGTTTCTTTTATTCTTTTTTTTTTACAGCATGCTAGTTAAACCACAGTACACTGTACAATTTTTTTTAATAATGAACAGAGTCATGCAATTCATCTCATCTACCATTTACTGCTCATTCTTTTTTTTTTCCTCTGTTAAAAAAAAATAATATTCTACGGAGTTCAGTTGCTTACCTAGTCTTTTCGAATACCTTGTTTCTCTCCCAGAAATCGAGATTACCTCTTTCCAATTGCTTCTAATTTGCCTCCCATCCACGAGATTTGTTCTACAGGAACCGATTATCCCCCCGTGCTTCTTGCAGGACCACTTTCCGTCAGCAAGTTGTCTGCACTTTGTGCTTGGCTATCTGGTCCTCACCAGACTTAGCCAGCTTTTCCTTCTCCCTTCCCTGTTTGTCTCTACAGCACAGTGATCCCCCCGTTCTCCTTTCCTTTTTCCTTTTTCTCTGGAAACCCCTTCCAGTTAAGGAAAGACGGTTAAAGAAACTTTTAAAGAAACATTACTTAAACAAAAGAAAATAATATTATTAAATTTCAACTGTTAATAGTGTTTCAGTAGTCTTCCATTTACCACAGTACAAATTAAATATTTACATCAGTTCTGAAGCATTACCTCATGTTACTACTATATTGATAATTTTAATTCATGTTACTACTATATTGTTTGTTTATTTTATGTTTTATGTTTTACTATATTGTCACACTATTTTGTAAGACTATTATACTAATCATTATCATTATTTAATTCATGTTATTACTATAATAATAATTTTAATTCATGTTATTGCTATATTGTTCGTTTATTTTATGTTTTACTATATTGTAACACTATTATACTAATGATTAACATTATTTTACTCATGTTATTACTATATTAATAGTTTCAATTTTATTACTATACTGTTTGTTTGTTTTAGGTTTATATTTTACTATTTTGTAACACTATTATACTAATGCTTATCATTATTTAATTCATGTTATTACAGTATTAATCATTTTAATTAATGTTATTACTATATTGTGTGTTTCTTTTATATTTTATATTTTACTATATTGTAACAATATCATACTAATCATTATAATTACTAATTCATGTTATTACTATATTGTTCATTTATTTTATGTTTTGTGTTTTACTATTTTGTATAACTATTATATTAATCATTATCATTACTTAATTCATGTTATTACTATATTAATAAGTTTAATTCAACTTATTACTATATTGTTTGTTTGTTTTATGTTTTATGTTTTACTATATTGTAACACTATTATACTAATCATTATAATTATTTAATTCATGTTATTACTATATTGTTTGTTTGTTTTTTGTTTTATGTTTTACTATTTTGTAACACTATTATACTAATCATTATCATTATTTAACTCATGTTATTACTATATTAATAATTTTAATTCATGCTATTACTCTAAAGTTTGTTTGTTTTATGTTTTATGTTTTACTATTTTGTAATACCATTATACTAATCTTTATCATTATTTAATTCGTGTTACTACTATATTAGTAATTTCAATTCATCTTATTACTATATTAATAATTTTAATTCATGATATTACTATATCGTTTGTTTGTTTTACGTTTTATGTTTTACTATTTTGTAACACCATTACACTAATCATTATTATTATTTGATAATTGTTATTACTATATTGTTTGTTTCTTTTTATGCTTTATGTTTTACTATTTTGTAACACTATTATACTAATCATTATCATTATTTAATTCATGTTATTGCCTTATTAATAATTTCAATTCAAGTTATTACTATATTG